>VWZO01003731.1:6463-21602 GCA_013396975.1 Bucco capensis | reverse complement strand
CTGCTGGAGAGAGTCCAGTGCAGGGCCACCAAGATTATTAAAGGAGTGGAGCATCTGCCCTACGAGGACAGGCTGAGAGAACTGGGTCTCTTCAGCCTGGAGGAGACTGAGACGCAACCTCATTAATGTTTACAAATATGTTAAGGGTGAGTGTCAGGAAGAGAGAGCCAGGCTCTTCTCAATATCATCTAGTGTTAGGACAAGAGGGAATGGGAGCAAATTGGACCACAGGAGGTTTAGTATTAACATGAGGAAAAACTTCTTTACAGTAACGGTAGTGGAACACTGGAACAGGCTGCCTAGGAGGGTTGTGGAGTTTCCTTCTCTGGAGACATTCAAGACCTGCTTGGACGCATTCCTGTGTGACCTCATCTAGGTGATCCTGCTCTGGCAGGGGGGTTGGACTAGATGATCTTTCTAGGTCCCTTCCAACCCCTAACATTCTATGATTCTATGTCGTCAGTGAGGATTGTTAGAGGGTCCCTATAGTTAAAATCCCTTTAACCAAGCCAAGAGTCCCAGTGTTGTAGCATATCTAAGGAAAACATGTTAATGTAATTACACTCATAATGCTACAAGACTTACAACAGCCATCAGCCCAGAGACTACCATGCATGAGGTAATTTAACACCTACAGCAAAATAACAAACTGAATTTGAATTTCCTGAGTCACGTCTCTACACAATCAGTATTTGCTCTCTTTTTCACTTCTTAAACTGCTTGTGCCAGAAATTTTAATGGCACCACTTTTTATGTGTATGGTAATGAGTTCAAAGTCAAGTCTCAACACAAGAGAGACTTTGGAATATGGTTTGTTCAGCTTACTAGAGTGAGATAGACCTAATTAAATTGCCCTGTTCATCTGACTATGAGCAACTGTGAGAACTTACACCTTGTGAAGCAACTTTGAGGGCCATAGGTGAAAGGCATATTGTTAATGTTAAACACAATTTTTTTATTAGAAATGTGTATTTCTACTAGTAAAGAACTTTTTGCAAAGTTGAAAGGGAAAGTAAAATTAAGTATGAAAACCTAAGGATGTGATCCTTCTCATTTCTGTTCTCATTTTTAATAGAAGCAACCTCAGTAATTTTTAAACCTGCTCTGTTTTTTTCATCTTTATTTTTACCAATGTTCTTTCCTTCAGGGACATATATATATTATTCCTTTTTCCTCCTCTTTCATAAGTGCTAACATGTTTCACAATGCTTTTCATTTTACTTTTCTTTTACTCTCCTAATGTGAAGTGTGTGGAAGGAGGTGAAGAGAAACACAGTTCTTACAAAGTGATAGATATACAAAGCCACTTTAAAAAACTAGAAGCAATGTAAATCATGTAATGTCCCAGGAAAGACTTAGAAAGGAAGGAATCTCAGTGCTCTGAGTCCATTATTACTTGTCTGTGCCATCACTGTTATTCAGAAGACAGAAAAGAGAAAGATAAAATCTAGAAATTGCATGGGCTATAGTGGTCATGGGAACTTAATGCTAAGACTTTGTTTCTTTAGGATATCTTGGGTTCCCTATCACCTATTTACTTTGTTTGTACCCATTTTTTTTTTCATTCTTTTGTCTAATCATGGAATTCGGATAAGTAAAAAGGAACCACTGTAAGTCCTTAATCTCCTTCTAAATATCTATTGTCAATAAAGAAAGTGGTTGGTGCAGCTTCTGAAACCAGCTAAGCTGGAACAGATATTAAGTTCACTAGGTAGCCACTGAAGAAGCTGAAAAATGAAAGTTTTCCTACATGAAGATGTACTTTCCAGAGTGAGAAATACAACTGACCAGCATTTCAAAGGTGTTGCCTCCTGTTGAAGTTAAGAGCTGCTGAAAGCTCCCATCGAAAATTGACTATTTATAATTCATTTCCTCTAAAAGATCTCATTAGCTACAGGTACCCCAAGGAAGAAAAAACAGTATGCCAGAGTGACACAGAGGTAGACTACGTAGCACTTATTTGCTCTGATATAGTAGAAACCATTTTGCTAGTCTAATTAAGGTTTCATAGCAATTATTTCATGTAGACATATTGTACTTAGGGACATGTGAAAGACATGATTTCAAAGGCCAAACACCTGAGAAGAAAATACACATGGTTTAATATAGCCAAACAACCCAGAACTCATTTTGTTTTATAATAACATTGGATACTGTGACTACCTCAGTGGACAAGGGACAACTTGTGGATGTGATATATCTGGACTTCTGCGAGGCCTTTGCCTTTGACACAGTCCTCCACAACATTCTACTGGCCAAGTTAGAGAGCTATGGATTTGATGGGAGGACTGTTCAGTGGATAAGAAACTGGTTGGCTCGTCACTTTCAGAGGGTAATGGTCAATGGCTCGAAGTCCAGCTGGAGATCAGTGACAAGTGGTGTCCCTCAGGGCTCTGTATTGGTGCCTGTACTGTTTAATATTTTTATAAACAATATTGACAGCAGCATTGAGTGGACCATCAGCAAGTTTGCAGATGACACCAAGATGCGTGATGCTGTTGATAATCNACAAGGCACAATGGTTTTAAATTGGAGTTAAGTAGATTTAGACTTGATATTAGGAAAAAGTTCCTCACCACAAGGGTGGTGGAACACTGGAACATGTTGCCCAGGGAGGTGGTTGAGCCTTCATCCTTGAAGGCATTCAAGGTGAGGCTTGACAGGCCTCTGGGCAACCTGATTTAGTTGGGGATGTCCCTGCCCACTGCAGGGGGATTGGACTAGATGACCTCCAGAGGCCCCTTCCAACCCAGATGATTCTGTGATTCTGAATTTATTTAAGAAGAAAACTCCTTCTGCCCAACCTGAGGAGCCACCAACTTCAGAGGGAAAATTGCATCCTTAGCCATTCCATTAATTGTCACTGACTTTTATGTATGTTCTATGGATGAGAAGTCAGTCTTTTCTCTACGATCATGAACTCGTCTGCAAGTAACTGATTTCCCTCCCTGCTCCTCTCACCCCCAAGTTGTTCTCCCCAGTGTTGGGATACGAATGTTGCAGGGCAGGTTTTGTCAGGGCAGTTTGCATCTTTGTTAAGGAAATCTCTGCTCACCAAATGTGCTTTTACTCTTTCGTCTCTTGGGTAGCATGTGTTCTCTTGTATCCTGGTATATACAGGGTCCTGGATGCAACTTGAATTCTTCAGCTGGTGCAGCTAAAAACCATGCAAGTATACTGTATTTGTGACCGTTTTGAGTTAAATAAGAAAACTGTGGAATATTTTCTGTATTTATGTCTCTGAAATGTTTCTTTGCTCATTTATGCCACCCACTGGGCAGCTTGACTCTCTGCCATCTTTCCTGTTGCCCCACACAACTGTTTGTAAGATTGGATGATAGAACCTAACAATTTAGCGTTTTCAAGTGTTCAAACTTCTTTCAGGGAAATTATATATATCTGGTCTATTTTTCTGTGCATTACAACATGCACAGCATAGAAGTGTTGCTGAAAAGTGTTCTGTATTTCATAATGTAATTCCATATTTCTTAGCCATTTTTAACACTTATTAAAAGGAGAAGCCCTGTGTGAACCTGACTTTGCCTATGCCTATGGGTGGCTCTGGCAAGAGACAACATAGCAGAGATACTAGGGCTCACATCAATAAGACCAGTGGAGTGTAAATATTCCTTTTCCCCTACTCAACACAATCACAGAAAAGACATCTTCTGGGCTCAGTTGTGCCATCTGCCAAGCAACCTGGCTGTGGTCCACCAAAACACTTAAGCACACACTTACCTTGAAACAATAAAGTTGAACTATGTCTTCAAAGGAAGAGTATGCATAGTTAACAGCTTTGTTGATCCAGCATCTATCCATCTTTCAACAAGAAACCTTCTGTGCTCCTATTTCATCTTCTATCCTTTGTCCTGTCTTCTTAGCGTGTAAGTGCTTGAGGCAGCAATCATTCCTCATCCTCTCAGAGTGTGTGTATAGCATTTAGTGTTTGCAGATTTTTATCTGAAGCATTTAATCGTCTTCAGTAGCTTGACTACCCTTCTTTGAGGAGAAAAGAACAGGACTTTGCATATCTTCTTTTTAATAATGCTCATTATTATTCTTGCCTCTTTGTCTTGCTTTCGTTTACTCTTGCTAAGCATTCCATCTTTGCCAAGCTTTCATATTTTATGCCACAACTCAGAAATTCCCATATGAAAAGTTACTATACATGTATTTTTATTTTAGATTCAGTTTCAGTAAGAAAATGTCACAAACTGGAAAAAAACCCACACAGTTTTCCCAAACCACTGAACTTACCTACCAGGAACATGAGTATCAACAAAGTCAGGAGAACAAGTATCTGTGGGCCACCTCAAGCCGAGCAAGGTAAGAATTTGAGCAGGGTTTATATATAATGTGATAAAATTTGCAAGTCTACAGTGATTTGAAATATACTTTCTGAGCCAGACTCTTCCAAAATCCAACAGAATTCTAATTCATTTGGACCCAAGCTAAACATCTTAAATAATTATGCGGTAATTCTGGGATGCTATTGATTAGCAATAGTCTCAGCACATTATATGAATTTCTTGAAGCAAAAAGGTAAAAATTTAAACAAATACAGAAATAGCACCATCAAATTAGTAGGCTGTATTATGAAAAGGTTTGGAAACTATGAGATTTTCTTTAAATGCAATTCAGAATGAGCTAGTTTTGGGGTCCTTGTAAGGTCTGGCAAGAGAGATATCTAGTAGATGCACATCCAGAGAAGCAAAGACAGAGGCAATACATAACTGCTTCCCAGCTTCCAGGAAATCTGTCTAAGGAAGTTAGGGGCTTGCAGAGTTTCTGGAAGTTTTGGAAAGTGCCTGTCAGCCTCTTAATATTTTCATGTCATCTTAATGGCTTGTTTGTGGTTGTGATGGATCGATGGAGGAGCATGCACCCTTCTCTTGTAATTACAATCTGTCATATCTTTTCCTCTTGCGAGTTCCTGATAAATCTGATTTAAAAGCAAGATACATGTTTATCAGTGTATCTTGCCTTGAAAATCATGTGGTGTTCCAGGTCCTGCAAACCTTGAGACATTATCTTGGAAGAGTTGTTTTTGTTGGATTTTCTCTACTTATTGAGTTAACAATTTGAAAGTGACCTGGGAAAACTGTCACCTGTATCCAGGATAAAGGAGATGCTTGTTTCCTCTTCCAGTCCTTAAAATAACTTGGTATTTTTACACTACAGTGCAGTATTTTACTTGCATCCAATTATTCCTTCATTGCCTTCTATGTCACTGTTTAAATTTACAGTGTGAGATGCACCTTGTCCTTTTTCTACATTTTTGTAATGTCTGCCTTGTTTTAGGCACATACTCTGTGTTTTGGACCGTTCATACATTCTCTTTTTCCATCTCATTTGTCCTTGGAATACCTTGTTTACCTCACAGTTTTCCTAAGGCAACCTCAGGATGCTAATATTTTAGCTGAGGTAAAAGAAAATGAAGTCAAAGTTATGCAAACTGAGATGTATATTGGTTTTGTTGTTATTCTTTAATCATTTGATTGAGATTTCTGGTCTTCCACTTCAATTCTTTAATTTTTGTAGAGACAATAGCAACTTGGACAGAGCTTGCCTATGAATGTACCTGTATAACCTTGAGTATGGTAGGGTGGGGCTACAACTGTTCATTAGGTTTCTAACTGTCACATAATCTCATTTTACCTGTCTGTACTCATCTCTGTTCTTCTTCTCTGCTTCAGAGACTGTCCGTGTCTTCCTGACATTTGGCCTTCTTATATCTTGTCGTAGTTTGGGCTGGAGCAGAATTGATTCTGCTAAGGTGGTATTGCTTCCAGCCAAGGTTCCTTTAAAAGTAACTGCATTTCTCTGAAAGCTGGCAGTATGTTTTCAAAACAGTGCTGGTTTCTAGTAGCTTAGGCCTAGATGTTTGGGTTACAGCTAAGGATTGGAATGTAAACCCTTTGTGATTCCACTGGGAAGTGAAGGAGGTGCAGGGTGAGAGCCTGCACCTATAGGGAAGGAACAGGCAAGACAGGTGACCCCAAACTGATCAACTGAGTATTCCATTTCATACACATCATGCTCAGTATAAATTTAAGGGGCAGTTCCCTCTGTGCCCTCTTCTTCGCTTCCCTTGCAATTCTGCTTTGGGCCCAGCTTTGCTGCTTCTCACTTCTGAGCCCAGCCTCCAAGTTCCAGCTTCCCCTCTCCTGAGTTCGACTACGGTAAAAGGGAGAGCAGGAGGTTTGGATCTTGGTGCTGGCTCTTTGTCTATATTTATATATATTTGTCTACTGTTACTGCTTTTCATTAAAGTAGTTAAAGTTATTTTGCCTTTTCCAATCCACAAGTCTCATTATTTCACTCAAACCCTAACATATCTTAACAATGTTTCTTGTATCCTCTCTTCTTCCAAAATGAATACTCCTCCCTTCACTCATCTCCATCACCTTCAGAGGAACTCTTCAGTGTTTGTATTGATTATAGTCAAACTGAATTTACATAACACAGTGGTTATCTAGCCAATGTTTAACAGTTCTGTTAGTTTGAATTATCTTTTTCTTTATCAGTCATACATAAATTTTTATTCTTCAGAGAAATTTAAGAGGCAAACATATATCTTTCAGTTTTTTAAGGACACCCACTTATATTAGAGAATAATATAAAACAAGGAGATAGAAGTCACATCCTCTTCTGGAATTAGTCACTGATTGTCGTATTTGCCATTTATTTTCTACTCTTTCTGCACCACCTGCATGGAGTAGATCTGTCTGTCTCCACTATGGCAGTCCTTGTAGCTTATTTCCTGGGTGTACACCAGCTCCTTACAGACACATTTACAATGCATTTACAACAATGCACTATGGCTATTTGCTTAAGGTAAGAGAAATCAAAGCAATCTGAAGACAGAAAAAAAATCTCAGAGACTAGCAGTAACCCAGAGAACCTGTAATGGAGAAAAAATGTCACTTGCCACTAGGCTAGAGGTGTGTGCTGTGTCCAGAAGTGAAAATGTGTTTGGATGGGTGTAATGGTCATACTGAGTAATAATATGTTCATTGTGGTGTGTAGTTAATCTTCTACTGTAAAAGAGCATCATTTTAATGAAAGCGTTAGCTAGGACAGCATTTTTCACTCTTAAAGGCCATTAGATGTGAAGCATGGAAAGATGGCTATGCTGTCTCTTATAATAATGCACAACAGGACGATGAGGCTAGCTCACAATTAATAAAACCTTGCTCTTCATTATATTAAAATTAATGTTTTTATATGTGATAAATATATCAAATATGCACACAGAACTTGATGGATAATTGGAAAATCATGTCCCTATTCAAGGGAAGGTCATCTTTTAAACTTTTATGTCTCAGCTATTCTAACCCCAACTCTGCTGTCATTTAAATACGTTGATATTCTCAGTGTTGGCAGATGAATTTGTCTCATTTAGTAGTCTTTCCCCTTACAGTTCATCAATGAGATGCTATCCCTTATCTGACTTCTCACACAGCGATTTCTTCATGATGTTCAATTGAAATGAAAATAGACTGTAGCAAGCACAATACACTTGTTTGAAGCAACTGTATCAGCTCGGCATGAAAAATGTTTGGATCATTTTGGGTTTTGCATTTTATTTTAAGTGTCTGTAGCAATTACCTGAGTGTATGCTGAATCACCTTTTTCTCTTTTGTCATTGCCACTTGATTCACCTTGATTATTTATCTCTTACATAAAAATAGATGTGTACAAAGATTTCTTTTGTATTAATTGGGCAAATTGCTACAAGCCTTAATGGCCATTGGGGACTAAATTTCAAGATATAAGAAATAGTGTTAATAGTCTAGTGCCTAGATATGTAAATGCAGATGAAAGGGTACTTTGTTTTTTTAGATAGATTTTCTTTAAAAGAAAAGAAATGGAATAATTGGTTGTAGTTTTGATTCTGGAGAAGATCTTTTCTTTTCTTTTCTTTTCTTTTCTTTTCTTTTCTTTTCTTTTCTTTTCTTTTCTTTTCTTTTCTTTTCTTTTCTTTTCTTTTCTTTTCTTTTCCTTTTCTCTCGTCTCCTCTCCTCCCCTCTTCTGAGTGCTCCACTGTGTGTGTGTGATTATAGCTTTTTTATTTTTGAATAATTTGTTATTATTTTGGAAACATTTCAATTAAAGCTAAATTTTGAACTGTGCTTCCAGTATGAGCTTAGTTTTTATCCTACTGCCAAACCCACAAATCTGACTGATTTTTCACCCTTTTTATTTGACAAATAAGGATTTGCCTCAGTGTTCTTCCCTCTATTCATGGCACATGATAAGCGGTTCTCTGATTTTATTACATGTGCTACACTGAACCAAAGTCTGATCAGCTGATAAGAATTTTACCTTTGATCATATTCTTAGCTGGAGTCTTATCAGGTTAAATTGCTGTTAGTCTATTTTACAGCCTTTCTGGAAATGTTGCAGAGCCTTTTCCTAGGGAAGCATCCATCTGAGTGGGGTATGGTAAAGAGCACATGGAGTTTACATTGTGATTCTTTGATCATCCATCAGAGAAATCAAATTGGATTACTCTTGACTATGTACTGACCCTTGCTATGTATGGGTTTTGAAACATTTTTTGAGCAACATTACTAGGCTTCTTGAAGAAATAAAGCTATACTAGCACCTGCTTTTTTTCTCTAAGGATTCCAAGATTCTCTGGATTCGTTTAAATTGAGAGATAATTTTACAATCAGGCATTGCAGTGATAGCAGCTTACCAGTTAACTAGTACCCAAACCAGGTGTAATAGACCCTTCAAACAGCTGCAGAACAAAATCAGTCTAACTTGAAACTTGTTTTGCTGAGATATTCCTATTAGACTTCAGCTTTGTCACCTTTGTCGAAATAATCTTTGAGACATTTTGTGTCATAGTCCACTATGCATTTTCCCTACAAATCAAGAAAGAAGGGAGGATTTCCAAAGATAATAACAGAATGTAGAGCATGTAGCTAGAATATTTTCCTACTGTCTTGTTCCTACATCTAAACAGTTTATCCCTACAGATAGTACTTACACTTTGCAGCCTAGTTTGAGTGGAACATCCAGCGGTATGTGATTAGGATTAAAAATCCTATTATATTTATCTTGGAATGTTCCGTTTAATCGGTAAAATTCTGATTGGTTTTGATCAAGCTGATGAAAAATCAAATTTAGAATATATTTGGATACAAAATACAATATACAAGATTTGGATACAGAGTGCCTAGTTAGCTTTTTTCAAAATTCAACTAAGTGACTCCTGACAAGGCTTCTTCCATGACATCCAGAAATTACATTTGAAAATTGTATCCATGTAGCCTTAGAACTTCTTTCCACATTGATGAGTTCTGTCAGTTTGCCAGCCTATAAGGCACAAAAGCTGTACATTTGCAAGCGTACCAAGATGTATGTACCAGCTGGGTAGCATAACTCTAAGAAGGCCACATCTGAAAACACAAAGAAGTACTTTTTACAGAATAGCTACATGAGGAGCAAAAACATCCTAACAAAAAAGGATGAAAAACTATTAAAATGAAAACTATTGCCCACTTCATAATTTCAAACTGATCAGATGCTCAGTTATTTCTTATTAGTGGACTCTCAAAAAACCTGATTTTTACAGACATTGCAGTGGCCATGCTTCAGTTGAACCTTCCATGCCTGGTTCTACGTTATTGGTCAGTGGATCAAGCCTGGAATATCAAGCCTGTTTTGGAAAGCCATGACCGTTTGCCAGTAGTCCATAGAGCTTTCAGATACAGGAGCTGAGCACAGCCTGCAGAATCCACATCAGAGCATGCTTTGCGAATCAGTGTCTTTTGTGCTTTTCTGATCTGAGTCTCCATGGTTTTCCAGGGAAGCTACAAAAGGCCTTAAGAAAGCAAAGGAAGTCTGCAGCCTCAGTTACTGTTCCTTGCCAACAGTGTATATGTGATGTGGTGGTTTGGTGTGTCTAAGGCAGTAACATGTATAACCTTCTTCAATGCTTCATCTTCATATGCTGACCCATTCTTTGTGAAAAATGATATGACAAAACCTGATGATTTATAGTGGTGCTTCTCAGGGTGATATCTACATCTTTGGTCTGTCCTGAGCTCTACCCATGCACAGCTGACTTTGCACCACAACAGTCTGTAGTCAGAAATGCCACACTTGGAGTGAATTATGTAACTGACGACAGCATTGTCTTCACTGAGGCTATTAAACACCTCGCAGCACTTGTAAGGAAGACTAAGTACTAACCCTGCTGCTGAGACTAAGACTGCTTCTTAAAAAACTAGTTTGCTAGTATTGAGAGCTTAGTATGCTGTGCTGCCAATCTGGGCAGGACACATTTTCAGCAGGTGGGTGGTAACATGAGGTCAGGGGTAGGCAAGAGTGGGACTGTTTGTGAGCTGTCTCACATGTGTGTATGCATACATATGTACATCTAGCAAAATTAACAGATAAAAGTTGTCTCATTCTACATTCCATTTTAAATGCATGGTCTTTATGTGAGCTGTTGCTTCCATCTCAACCTGTGTAGAGTGTGAAAAGCTGAGAAAAAGTGCTTTCCATAATTTGTAATTGCTGCATAGCTCACAATTGCCATTACTTAGTGTTTTTTCAGAGTAACTCAGATTTTTTTTTTATTGTAGAGTGAAATCTCAACATGGTTTTCATGTTTTTCTCCAGTCTTTGATTCCATATTCTTTTGTCAGCATTAACATCCTAGAACGCTGTGATGGGTTTGACTTTGAAGCATTTTGTGTCTCTTGTGTGAACAGCTGAGCCTGCCTTTTTACTATGTAACTGTCAACATGATGTTCCCAAGAAAGGCCAGGGAAATATAAAGAGAGAGCATGGTGTTTATTTTATCTCGTATTATCGTGAAAGTATAGTTAGTGTAGAACTTACTCCATTAAGCTGTTGGTGATGAGTGTATTAGAAAACGTATGAGGAAGCTAGAAATTTGTCTTCAGTTCTTTTGAGGATCCTGAAGAGGAAAGCATCTGCTGCCCTGGTTCAGGGACAGCACAGAAATCCTCTGTCCAACAGTGTTCATGTGCTACTGAGGAGATAGGCAGAGGCAGATGTCCTCCCCATTCATAACTCACCTTCTCTCTTTCCTCCATGATCAAGGTAATTAATTTGAGAAAATAAACCAAAATAAACTAACATATGACCTCGAACTTAGAAGTCCCTCTGTGTGCAAAGTCTTGTGGTAAGTTTGAAAAGGTACAGCTGATTTTAGAGAAGGAAAGATGTCTGGGGAGAATGTAGATTTTGATGCAAATTTCTGCAAGAAACTCTGGGTGGGATTTTGCATTCATTTTTAAATGTAAATATCTGTAATGGGTATGTAGGGTGGTTTTAGATAATTTACAGGTATTTCCTCCATGGAACAAAAAATACACTTGAAACCTTGACATGGAATTATGTTTCTCCAATAATGACAAAGCAGGTCCCTTGTTTCCAGGGCCTCTTGGCCCAACCAAATTAACAAATTAATATTTTAGCATTCTCAGAGTGGCCTTTTCCTGTGAAATGAATCCATTCTGGTGAGTTGTCAGTCCCCGTGTTTGACAGATGTCAGTAACTGGCAAGAACATCACCACTCTGATGACACTCACTCCACTGATCACCAAACAATGTACTCACCAACCTGTAAAAGGAACTGCCTTTTATTGGTGAGATATAATTTCTTCTGGCTGCCTAGGAATTGTGGTGTTTTTCCTCAGAAAAAAAACAACAACCAAGAAGCCTAACAATGGAAGTGTCTGTGTGTGTATATATATATATATACACACATTTTTTTAACTGCTTCACCAGTGAGGTGTTACTACAGCCTCCAGTGAAGATATTGATTTCACATGTGGTGCTGAATGTACCATTGAGTGGAGCTGGGTGATTGAAAAGGATGGTGCTGTCTTTCATGCCTTCCAAGATACTGGTTGCTTGTTCTGCTGCAGATCCATAACCCTACATCTTGTCACTGCATGAGAACCTCTCTCCCTCTTCCCCTCTCACTCACCCCCTCCTCTGTCCCAGATCTTGCCTCTCTAAGTGAGAAGAAAGCTAATCTAAAAACAACATAGCGACCAGTGTGAACAACCACCATGAGAGTTTGTTTGTTCTAAGCCTGTCCAGGCTAGGACTACAATTTGAATTAAACATAAGGTGACTCCTTTCACTGAGTTAATAAGCGCAGATAACACAACTTGCAACCATGTTTTATTTCCCAGACAAAAGTTGTTCTTAACAGCTTTCTGAAGGCTATGCTTCAGCCACCTGCTGCTGAAGTTTGTTTTTTCCTAGAAAATTTGATTTTTTTTTCTTTAGAGTGTTCTTCTTCCTAGAGTTATAAATGTTGAACAAAGATTCCATATTTGTTATTTCCACAGTGTTCCTCCAGGAAAGTTAACTATGTTGAAAATTTCTTCCACTCAGAGCTTTTCTGTTTCTTCTGCTGCTTTTATCCTCTCCAGGTCACTGTCCACTTGGTGTCCTGCATTGGACCAATAACCTCCAGTATTAGAGATCACAAGAATTTTATGGGATTTACTTTCTGTTCCAATGTTCCAAGTTATTGCAAATTGCTACCACTTTTCAGTCTATTTCTCTGCACACTGAATCAATACATAAGTAACTAACAGGTATATGAGGGAGGAGTGGCATTTCAGATCCTTTATTTTGAAATGCTCCTTCTGAGTCTAACATGCAGAATGAAGAAGAGAAAATTTGTATGAATAGGCATACTCTTTGAGTGTTAATTTACACCACATGAAGATCTTAGGAGCTGTATATCAGTAAAAACAGACTGGGAAGACTGCTGCAAAGACTGTTGCATTCCCAACCCCTTCCATCACCAAGAACACTGCTGCAAAGACTGTTGCGTTCCCAACCCCTTCCATCGCCAAGACCATGAGCAGAAGGAGAAAGGGATATATTGCAGAATGACCCTAATTTTGAACTGATCTTGTCTGGAAAAGTTAAATGACTTGTCAGAAGTCCTCTCTTTATCTTTTGAATGTTGTTTCACACCATTTCAGACACAAGAGTGCCTGACTGGTTTTGCCCAGACAATAAATTAGAGATGTAAAATGTTTCCTCCATGCCATCCATCAGAATATATCTCCGTGGTTCAATGCAGGTAGTTGTTAGTTAAGTAGCTTCCAGATCTCTTCTGGCTCACACTCTTGTTACTGAAAATGTAGGAGAATAAAACTCTCTAACACTATAATTTTAGTATTAGAAAACAGCATTCCTTTATTCATGGATGGGTACATAAGGGAATAGTTTCCCCTAACCATGTCCACAAACACAAAAGGCATCTCCTTTTTATTTACTAGAAGAGTAAATATTCCTGTCATTTCTGAGAAGTCCCAGCCCATTCCTAGGAACTTAATGCTTATGTTGATTTTCACATGGGGTCCCAGGTTCTCCAGGGTAGTGAATTCACCCTGATTTTATCATCCAGTGAAGATGATTGCTGTGAATGTCCCAGTCAGACTGTTTCTTGAGATTAGGGGGCTCCCGGAAAACCTTCATCACTAATTAGTCTATCAACTGCTTGATCGTTACTCAGTCTCCAGGTAGGGCCACACAAATTACAAGTGATTAAGGTATTTCCCAACAATCTGACAGTTCGGGGTCCAGAAAACACCTGTGCTACTCTTGGTGGACATACCCTCCAATCAGAATGATACTTCAGATGTCAAAACATGAAACGGATAACCACTCATCAGCACATGTAAGAATAGAGAGAAGCCACCATCCGAAAAGAGTGTAAAGCATAGAGATGCACTTAATGCCATTTGGAAGAACTGCAGGTGGGTAGAATACTTGTACACAAGAGAGCAAAATAAGATTTCAAACAAACTGTGCTCAGAATTTGGTTTCCCTTAATTTCCTAGTTGTGTTGGTTTTGTTTTCCTCAGTCCCTCTTACTGACACCCCGATGTTGTTTCACTGTTGTCTGTCAGCTTTCCTTCTTGTCTCAATTATATAAACAAGTGAAAAAGAAAAAATGCGACCACGTGGTTTTAATGACTGATGAACCCCAAATGCTCAGATACACTAGCTCATAAAAAAACTGCCTGGCTGAAATGTGTTCTCACCAAGCATCTCTAGGACAATACTTGAATGGCAGATCATTTCATGCATATCATCTTCCTGTTGACTACCCACTGTCATGAAAAGGGACTAAATTCAAGGTATAATTGCAGGAAATGCTTTGCTCTTTTGTAGAAGCTTTTCTTCTGCATCCATTTTTCTCCTAGTTTCTGCTTAGAACTTCTGGGCCGGCTGTTTTCCCAGAGGACTTTGGCAGTTGCCATAGGCTGCTGTTGAGGAAAAAAAGTTTAGTCACAGGCTCCAGTGTAATGCAGGAAGGGAAAATATTAATTAAAAAAAGAAGCAAACCAATACTTACAGCCCTGTGAACAGACTGCAGGCAGCACAGAGATGATTTTTCTGGTTAATTTCTCCTTCATACTTGGGCATTTATGGTGAATCAGGCAGATGAAACTATGCCTATAGAAATGCTCTTTAATTATTGTTTTATTTAGGGATTTTGTTTCAGTGATTTATTTTTGTGTGCTGAATACTTGTTCCCTACCTCTTCAATTGCATTTTAAATAGTACAGGTCTCATAATAGCATTTCTTTCTCTTTTTCTGAAGAAATGGATTGAAATCTATAGATATTTTAAAACAACTTTTTACTGGGGCATGATAATTGGCTAAATAGAGGTGGATTTAGGGTATTTTGTGACTTTAAAGTAGTACATTTCTGTCTAGTTTTGCTTACTTTTTAATTAAAAGTTTTCAAGCATTAAGCCAGGACATATTCTATCCCAGTATAGTGATCCTCATCATTCACAGAACAAGAAAGTGGCCAACAGTTTAGGAACAACTTGTTCATCAGGAAACTTTCTACTAACACTCGACATTTTAGTGGTTAGATTATGTCCTATGGTACAAAAGCTTGTATCTCCTCATTAGAGAAGCTAATACAATTGCCAACAGATCTCATTATCCATAGAACCATATATAGCTTTCAAAAAGTTCCAATAAATTCTTTGCCTCAGTGATTTCATAGAATCATAGAATCGCAGAATGGCCAGGTTGGAAGGGAACCTAAAGATCATCTAGTTCCAACCTCCCCGCACTGAGCAGGGATGCCAATCACTA
>VWZO01003730.1:7420-42205 GCA_013396975.1 Bucco capensis | reverse complement strand
GAGCCATGACCACCTCCCTGGGGAGCCTATTACAATGCTCCAGCACCCTCTGGGTCAAAAACTTTTTCCTAACATCCAGCTTGAATTTCCTCCAGAACAGCTTCATCCCTGTGTCCTGTCACTGTCCACTAAAGGGAAGAGCTTATCCCTCTCACCAGAGAGGGAGGTTATAAACTGCTATGAGATCCCCCTCAGTCTTCTCCAATCCAGACTGAACAGGCCAAGTGATTTCAGCCTTTCTTCATATGACTTCCCCTCCAAGCCCCTAACCATCTTTGTTGCTCTCCCCTGGACACTCTCCAGCAACTTCATGTCCTTCTTGTACTGTGGAGCCCAGGGCTGCACGCAATGCTCCAGGTGAGGCCACAGCAGTGCTGAGTAAAATGGGACTATCACTGCTCTCGCTGGGCTAGTGAGGGAGTGCTTGATGCACTCCAGGATCCAGTTGGCTCTCTTGGCTGCTGAGGCACAGTGCTGATTCATCTTCATTTTACTCTCTATTATTACTCCCAGATCCCTCTCAGCTGTGCTGCATTCCAGCCTAACATTCCCCAGAAAGTAGGTGGGTTTTGGGTTACCCCTCCCCAAATGTAAAACCTGGCACTTATTCTTGTTAAATTTCATTTGATTTGTGACTGCCCAGACCTCTAACCTATCCAAATCTCTCTGGAGAGCCTCACGTCCTCCAATGGAGCCCACAGCAGCCCCCAACTTACTATTGTCTGCAAACTTACTTACTAGTCCCTCAAGTCCTACATCTAAGTCATTTATAAAGATATTAAACAGCACTAGTCCCAAGATGGATCCCTGAGGTACCCCACTCGTCACCTGCCTCCAGCCTGAATTAACTCCATTCACCACAACCCTCTGGGCTCTATCTCTCAGCCAGTTGTATACCCATCTCTATGTATTCTCATAGACAAACTGGAGAAGTGCTATTAGGTCTGTGGACAGTGAGGTGGACTGAAAACTGGCTGAATTGTTCGACTGGAGTGTGGTGATCTGTGGCACAAAGTCCCGCTAGAGGCCAGTCACTAGTGGCCTACCAGGGGTGGATGCTGGGGCCAGTCCTGTTCAACATCTTCATTGATGATCTGGATGCTGGGGCAGATGCACCCTCAGCAGCTTTGCAGATGACATGAAGTAGGGAGGAACAGCTAACCCAACAGAGGGTTGGGCTGCCATCCATATAGACCCTGACAAGCTGGACAACTGGGCTCAGAGGAACATCATGATGTTCAACAAGAGGACATGTAGATTCCTGAAAAATAGCTGATGGGAGGGAATGAAGAAAAGGGAGCCAGACCCTTCTCGGTTGTTCCCACAGACAGGACAAGAGGCAACAGGCATAAATTAAAATTCCAGAAAATTCCACTTGAACAGAGGAAAACACTCTTTTAGGTGGTCAAACATCAGAACAGGTTGCCCAGTGATGTTGTGGCATCTTCATGCATGGTGGCATTCAAAAACTTATACCTACTGCTCCTGGGGTCCAGTGGGGTTCCTCAATAGGTTTCATTCTCTCAGCAGTGTTCCTGCTCCAGCATGGGTCCTCTGTGGGCTGCAGTCCCCTCAGAGGTGTACCACGTCCAGCATGGAACACCTTCCAACAATGCCCCCCTACATTTCCTCTTCTTCGTCCTCACTCCTTTCTTTGCACACCTCCTCATGCATGCCCTAAGGTCTCTCCTTTTGCATCTCCTTTTTGTGCCTCAGGTCTTTTGCTCAGGATTGTAGCTATTCTTCCTCCAATGGCTTTGAGCAGAGATGCCATGTGCTCCAGCAGATTGAAGTAGTGGTGTAACCCATCATACAGTTGTGGCTCCCAGCTTAGCTCAGGGTTGTCCTCAAATAAGAAGCCTATTCCTGACATCCCCAGCTCCACTGAGGGAGGAGACAAGTGCCCCAACTCTCCAGCTTTCCACCAGACTAGGCTGTTAGCTTATTTACAGAAGAGGAGATGTGGTGGCTTGGTCCAGGCCTTGACTGGATACCTGGAGATGCAAGGTCTAGAAGCAGGGGAAGGACATTTCCAGCTCCAAAGGCAACTGTGGAGGTACCCAGGCACAGCAACTATAAACTTTTGTGTGATCTGCAGCTGTATCAGCAGAGGTTTGGTGAGCAAGTCTTTGGGAACAGTACCATGACATGAGAGCAGGGTATATAATCATAAAGGGGTTTGGGTAGGATGTGACCATTAAAGGTCATCTAGTCCAACCCCCCTGCAGTCAGCAGGAACATCTGCAACTAGAGCAGGTTGCTCAGAGCCCCAGAAAACCTGACCTGGAATATTGCCAGGGATGGGGCATCTACAATCTCTCTGGGCAACCTGTGCCTGTGACACCCTCAGTGCAAACAATTTCTTCTTTATATCTGTTCTGAATCTCACCTGCTTTAGTTTAAAACTTATCATCCCTTGTCCTACTGCAACATGCCCTACTGAAAAGTCCCTCCTCATCTTTCTTATAATCGCCATTTAAGTACTAAGGCACAGTCTGAAAATCCCTTGTGGTCTCCTGTGGCCCCTGGTGCCATAACTGTGCCGACAGCAGAGGGAGCATTAAACTCATTGCCCACGGGAAAGTGTGGGGAGTGATACCCATGTTCCTAGAATCCTTGGATGGGTAGGATGTGCTCATTAGCCTTCTGGCAGTCATCCTAGGAGAAGGACAAGCGTCCAAGCTTGCTAGGCCCTGGCAGATGAACCTTAGGACTAAAGGGCTCTGCGCATGCTGTGTCTCACCTAAAAAAAATCCATAGCGCAGGCTCGAGGGTGCTATCTGCTATCCTCTTTTTATCAGCACGCTTGCAAAAGGCGCTGAGGAGGAGCACGGGTGGAGCCCTCCCCGGATCTTCGTTCACGAAGCCTAGCCATACGTACATACATACATTTAAGTACTGAAAGGCTGCAGTAATGTGTCCCTGGAACTGAACAACCCAAAATCTCTCAGACTGTCCTCACAGCAGAGGAGTTCCACCCCTCTGATCATTTTTGTGGCCTCCTCTGGACCTACTCCAACAGGTCCAGGATCACTTCCAGGATGGCATCTTCAAACCCCAGTGACCCCAAGACTTTGACTGGTATCACCTATAGAAATACTGCTGTTTCTGGGGAAACCAGAAAACTCATTATATATCAATCTGCAAATATATCTACATTATATCTATAATATAATGTACCTGTAAATATATCTATAGTTCTATCTTCAGGTTATAGGCCAACGGCTGTGGGACAGTTGCGTCCTGGGACTAGGAGGTCCAATGGGAGATATGGGATTCCCACCTAAAGGGCAGGAGTCCTATGTCAAGTTCAAACAACTTAGGCTGGATGACAGCCCAGCAGCCACCAGTGCTTTGCCACGCTATTTGTCCTGTAGAGTGGCTTGCATGGGGACATGGGTTTACTGTGATGGAGATGGGAATGACATGGCTCAGCAGTACCACCAGAACACCAAAGCAAGACAGAGAGGGGCAATCACTGCAGATCCATCCAACAATGGGTGGGGGAATCTTGGACCCACATCAGCTCTGCTCTTGCCAATCCCCTCCATGAGCAGTAGGAACTATGAGACTTCATGCATTTAAGGCACTGAGGCAGAGGAGAGCCGCTGGGAGGCAATGCCAGCCATCTCCAAGAGCTGTTGGTGGAACACAGAAGAGGACCTGATACCATCCCATCCTGGCATGTCCCAGCCTGTCCTGCAGGAGAAGAAGAAATGTGGGAGAAGTAGAAGAGCCCCTGGCCAAAGGCACGTAGGAAGTGCAGGGCTCTGGCACCAGCCTGGGGATGGGAGGGCAGTAGCAGACCCATGGAAGATGGAGATACAGGGGGTAGTGGAAGGGAACAGCGTGCATGGGGAGCATCCTCTTGTTTTTAGGGTGATGCTCAGATGAGCTGTGGGTGCAGCACCCTTCTTTCTGGTCCCCACATGCAGAATTGACCCTGAGAGACCCTGCAGCTGGAGTAAGTGGTATGGTCTAGGAGGTACAGACTGCAGGATGCACAAAAGTTGCTGATGTCACCTCCTACTGGTGATTGTCCCCTCCCCATCACCAGCAGCATCATGGACCTGTCTCTGTGGGCATGCCTGTGGACATCTGTGGGGCCTTGGAGATTACACAGCCCACCACTGAATCCCCATGGAGATATAAAGGGCAGGAAGGGTCTGGCTCATGCTGCCTGCACCACTTGGAAGGTGCTCTCCTGCCCATTAGGGCCCAGAGGGCACCTACAAATCTTGGTGGCCCCAGCCAGCCCTGCCTGCCCCCCCTCTCCCAGCCCTGAAAGGAGTTGTAGCGAGGTGGGGTGTCAGTCTCTTCTCCCAGGGAACAAGTGATAGGACAAGAGGAAATGGCCTCAAGTTGTGCCAGGGATTGGTTAGGTTGGACATGGGGAACAATTTCTTTCCTAAAAGGGTTGTCAAGGCCTGAGCCATGCTGTCCAAAGCAATGGTGGAATCAGCATCCCTGGAGATACGTAGATGTGATGTTGAGGGAAATGGTTTAGTAGTGACCTGGCAGTGCTGGTTAATGGTTGGACTCAAGGTCTTTTACAAGCTAAATGGTCAGATGACTATGATTGAGGCTGGACGGTGTATTGCAGAGCTAGGGGTGCTGGAGGCAGCACATGGGCACAGCAGCCTCCTTGGGCAACTGTGCACAGGCAGCTCATCCTTGTTTGACCCACATGCTCCCCCACAACAAGCAGGCAGAGCTGGTAGTGGAAGGGAGCACTTGGAAAGGGAAATGGTGAACACCTGGTGGCACAGGGCTATCTAAGTGTAGGATCAGCAAGTGCCTGGAGGACAACTCTAAGGCCTGCAGGTGAGGCACCCAGAGGGCAGCAGAGAAGAGGTGAGCACTGGGCAGGGGAAGCAGGGGAGGTGTGAGGCTGCAGGAGGGGAAAGGAGAGCTGAGCCATTGACCTGGAAGAGGAAGGGACCCAAGGGACACAGGGGCAAGTAGAGACTGTCTCAGCTCAGGCGTGGGCCAGGGGAGGAGACAACAGCACACAAATGGAGACAAAAGGGACTTTGAGCATCACAAAGAGGGGAAGGAAGGAGAGATGAGTGATGCAGATTGGAGAACAAAAGGGATGTGAGCATGTATTCTATAAGGACAAGGGGCAATGGTTTTAAATTGGAGAAGAGTAGATTTAAACTGGACATTAGAAAGAAGTTCCTCCCTATGAGGGTGGTGGAACACTGGAACAGGTTGCCCAGGGGAGGTGGTTGAGTTCCCATCCCTGGAGGCATTCCAGGTGAGGCTTGCCAGGGCTCTGGGCAAGCTGATCTAGTTGGGGATGTCCCTGCCCACTGCAGGGGGGTTGGACTAGATGAGCTCCAGAGGTCACTTCCAACCCAAACCATTCTAGGATTCTATGATTTGAGGAGCAGTGGAGGGTAGGAGCAGACATGGAGGGTGGCAGGAAGAGGTGTGAACAGGAGCTGCAGGAAACAGTGAGGAGCTGCAAGCTTGTATGGAACTCTGGAGGAGCCTTGGAAGGGAAGCAATGTGCTCTGGGTGTAGGGAGGGGCACGTGAGGGGGACGAGTGCTGGCAGGGGGCATAGAGAGAGTCCAGGAGCTTGTGGAGGGGGAGAAAAGGAATGAGGGTGCTCAGGAAGGGAAGGGGTGTGAGCAAACAGAGTGGTGTGTCAGGATGACCTTGGCTGAACACCATGTGCCCCCCTAGTCACTAGCTCATCACTCCTCCTCAACTGGACAGAGGAGGAACACATCAGAAAAGGCTCATGGGTCAAGATAAGGACAGAAAAATCAC
Organism: Bucco capensis; assembly: GCA_013396975.1. NCBI lineage: Eukaryota > Metazoa > Chordata > Aves > Piciformes > Bucconidae > Bucco > Bucco capensis. Next base: position 36,425 of record VWZO01003730.1, on the reverse strand, counting down.
TCAGCAATTACTGTCACAAGCAAAACAGTCAACTCATGGAAATTAGTTTTAATTTATTGCCAGTTAGCAACAGAGTAGGATAATGAGAAATAAAAACAAATCTAAAAACACCTTCCTTCCACCCCTGACCTTTTTTCCCTCCCTTATTGGTCTCAGCTGCCCAAGGTGAAGCCAGATCAGAGAAGAAGGGTCCCTGCCTGGCCTGAAGCTCCCTCCTTTGCCATTCCTGTGGGGATTTGTGGGGTTTATTTGCTGCAGCAGTGAGGCAAAGCTGGGCTATGGAGCTGAGCATGGTGGGACCCAAGGACAGGTGTGGTTGTCTGGAGGCTTTGAAGGGTTTGCAGCAAGTCCTATCCCACTGGAAGGGACACTAGTCTTGTTCAGGATAAAGGCCTCATGGGTCTTGTGGGGTGTGTCCATGTCACCCCAGTTCTCAAAGTGCGTCCTTGTTCCAGGGGCTCTGTGCTGCTTTCTGTGTGAGGCTGGGGCTGTGAGTTCTGCAGGGATCTATCTGTCCTGGTTCCTCCACCAAAGTGTTGCTTCCCCTGGGGAAGCAGAGAGGTGAATTCCCCACCACCACCACTGCCTGCCCCGCTGGCTGGCAGTGACTTGACCCTGGAGGGGAGCTCCGTTGGGGCTCACCAGCTCTGATCTGGAGCTCAGCTGGGCTTTGGCACCTCTAAGGTGCCATTTCCTGGTGCCCCCTGCACTCTCTCCCTCTCCCACACAGGCATGGAGCAGTTCTGGAGAAATGGTTTTTAATGGGGAAAACAAGAGGAACGGTCCCAACAAAGTTGCCATGAGGTGCAACTGGGTGACCAAGTTACCAAAGGGAAACCTGAGGCATGAAGGTTTTAAAGGCTGTGCAGCTCACCACGAGCTTCAGCACTGTCAGTATCCAGAGGCAATGTGAGGGACAGCCAAGGCCTAGACACAGCAGTGGGACAGGGCAACCCGGGCCTAGGTTCCAGAGGACATCTCTCAGGCTTTTGGGTACCTGAGGCCTCTGCAGGGGCAAGGAAACACCATGCAGGACATAGCATTAAGTCCACCCACTGGCAGTGGCAGAGAAAAGCTGGCAAAGGCTGCTGCTAGCAGCAGGCAGAGAAGATCCAGCCCGGTACTGTTGTGGTTAGTTTAGTGCTGTGCAGCTGCTCGCTGTCACCGGTTCCACGGATGCCGAGGTCCGTTACCGTCCCCAGCTATGAGGTGAGGGCGGATGAGGAAGTGGTGGCAGTGCGGAGCTCTCCGCTATGGCGTTTAGGCCTTGCCTGTCGCAGCGGGAAGGGGTATGCACCCGACGGGAGCCATGAACTCCACCACGCCTCAGCCTCGAGCGCAACACTGCCTGCAGCACTGCCCCACGGCCCGCACCACTCCGCGCAGAGCTGCCCCGCCCGCCATGACGGCCTACGGCCGCCTCACAGCCGCTCCCGCCGCCTTAGCCACGCTGCCCCTGCGCCGCCTAGCGGTCTGGAGCAGGCACCACCCCTGCGGCCTCGTTCCCGGGGAGAACGGTGGGAAAGCAGCGTGGGGACGGGACCTCACCGCTGGGATGGGAATCATCGTCACTGCGACAAACATCATCGTTGGGATGGAAAATCACCATGGGATGGGAAACCATCATCGTTCCTAGGATGGGAAATCACGGAGAAGTTCTTGTGGTATGAAAAACGGAACCATTGCAAGGCAGGGGCTGGCTGCAGCAGGGGCTGGCAGAATGACAGCCATGGGGTCGAACCCACCAGAACACTGTTTGCTCCAAACAAACCCTGTGCTGACCAACCACCGTGGCAGCTACAGCAGCAGGCTGCTGCCCCTCCTGGTGCTCCTGTCCTATGGGTAACCCCCCAGATGACTCTGCATACCAATCCCAGAATCCCAGCATGGTGGAAGGGACCACTGCTAGAGCAGGATCACCTCCACATGGGTTTGTATGTATGTATGGCTAGGCTTCGCGAACGAAGATCCTGGGAGGGCTCCATCCATGCTCCTCCTCAGCGCCTTTTCCAAGCGCACTGATAAAAAGAGGATAGCAGATAGCACCCTCGAGGCTGTGCTATGGATTTTTTTTTAGGTGAGACACAGCATGCACAGAGCTGGACCCACCCTTTAGTCCTAAGGTTCATCTGCCAGGGCCTAGCAATCTTGGACGCTGGCAGCGAAGTCCTTAGGATGTAGGTTTTAATAGAGTGTCCTTCTCTGAGATGGAAGGCCTCACAGGGCTAAACGAGCTCCATCTGCTCGGGTTTGGAATCAGAGTTGTCCTTCTCCTAGGATGACTGCCAGAAGGCTAATGAGCTCATCCTACCCATCCAAGGATTCTAGGAACATGGGTATCACTCCCCACACTTTCCCGTGGGCAATGAGTTTAATGCTCCCTCTGCTGTTGGCACAGTTATGGCACCAGGGGCCACAGGAGACCCCAAGTGATTTTCAGACTGTGCCTGAACATGGGTTTGTAATCTTTCCACAGAAGGACACTCACAACCTCTCTGGGCATCCTGTGCCAGGGCTCTGTCACCCTCACAGTAATTAAGTTTCTCCTTCTGTTCAGATGGAACCTCCTGGGTTCCAGCTTGTGCCCATTGCCCCTTGGCCTGTCACTGGGCACTGCTGACAAGAGTCTAGCCCCAGCCTCTTGCCCCCACCCTTTAGCTCTTGCTCAGCAGTGAGCCCCTCTGGCTTTGCTCTTCTCCAGGCTAAGCAGCCCCAGGGCTCTCATCCTTTCCTCCTCCCAGAGATGCTCCAGTCCCCTCAGCATCTTGGGAGCCTCTGCTAGACTGTTTGCATTTTTTTTCCTTAGCAAACTTTTCTCCCAGATTTTGCTGTGTGGAGACCGACAGCCCATTTTGGGGGACCAGTTACTGCAGCTTACCCATTTTATGACCACTTCACCCATTTCTGATGAGAATTACTTTGCGTCAAGTGCCTAAGGGGATTTCTTGAGCCCCAAAACCTCAGAGATACATCCAGGAGAAGCCTAAGAACAACAGTCACTGGGTTCGTGGGTCCCCATCCCCCCTGCCCCCTTCTACATCACAACCAAACAACTTGAAGACTGATAAGGAGAGAACTGGGAGATTTTCCTCTGGAACTTTTCCTTCCATTCTAAACCAAAACCACCAAAAACCATCTTGGGAGCTTCTCACTCAGGTTTCCAGCCTCTCCAGCTCATTCATATTGTCTGGGTCCAGCTGCTTGATCTTGATCCCTGTAGGAAGGAAAAAACCCAGTCAGGTCAGCAGGAGTTCATTTGCTCAGATTTTCATCCCATGACATCCTAATTAGCTCCTCTGGCTAATTTAGGCCATGGTGGTTGGTGAGACTCATCCACTTGAGAGCGGGGGAAGAGGAACTTCATGAGGTTCACCAAGGCGAAGTGCAAGATCCTGCACTTGGGTTGCGGNATTAGCCTTCTGGGCTGCCAGTGTGCACTGTTTGCTCATGGCCAGCTTCTTGTCCACCAGCACCCCAAGGCCTTTTCTGCAGGGCTGCTCTCCAGCATCTCATCCCCTAGTCTGTATTGATAGTGGGGATTGTTCCGACCCAGGTGTAGGACCCTGCACTTGGTCTTGTTGAAGCTCGTGAGGTTCCCCTGGGCCCACCTCTCCAGCTTGTCCAGGTCCTTCTGGATGACATCTTGCCCCTCCAACTTATCACCAGCACCCCATAGCTTGGTGTCATGTGCACACTTGCTGCTGGTGCACTCAATGCTGCTGTCGATATCATTTATACAAATATTAAACAGTCCAGGCCCCAGCACAGAGCCCTGAGGGACACCACTTGGCACTGATCTCCAGCTGGACTTTGAGCCATTAACCACTACCCTCTGGATGTGGTCAGCCAGCCAGTTCCTTATCCACTGAACAGTCCACCCATCAAATCCATAGCTGGCACAGGTTCTAGAAAAACCAAGCAGAGATAAAGCACTACTAGATCTGATGCTAACCAATGCAGATGATCTCATTAAAGAGGTGAAGATTGGAGGAAGTCTAGGCTGCAGTGACCATGCCTTAGTCAGGTTCATAATCACTAGAAACATAGGTGTGGCACAGAGCAAAGTCAGGACTTTGAATTTCAGGAAGGCAAATTTCCAGCTGCTGAGAGACTTGTTGGGTGAGGTTCCCTAGGAAACTGTCCTTAGGGACAAAGGAACCCATCAGAGCTGGCAGTGCTTCAAGGATACCTTTCTTAGAGTGCAAGAGATCTCCATCCCTCTATGCAAAAATTCAAGCAGGGCAGGAAGGAGACTGATGTGGCTGAGCAAGGACCTGCTTCTTGAGCTGAGGTGTAAGAATGAAATGCACAGGCAGTGGAAGCAGGGACAAGTGGCCTGGGGAGACTACAGGGAAATGGCTAGGAAGTGGAGGAATGGGATCAGGANAAGTGTAGGAATGGGATCAGGAAAGGCAAGGCACAGGTGGAGCTAAACTTGGCGAGGGATGTAAAAAATAACAAAAAAGGGTTTTATAAGTATATTAATCAGAAAAGGAAGGTCAGGGTGAGTGTTCCCCCTCTGATGAACGAGGAAGGACAGTTAGTCACAAAATGTATGGAAAGGCTGAGCTACTCAATAAATTCTTCGTTTCAGTCTTTACTGGCAGTCAAGCTTCCTGTACCAACCAAGATTTGGTAGCCCTAGGTGAGTGTTGGGGGAGTGAGGGGCCTCCCACCATAAGTGAAGAGCAGGTTTGGGATCATCTAAAGAAACTTGATAAGAACAAGTCTATGGGCCCTGATAGCATACATCCTAGGGTCCTGAGGGAATTGGCCAAGGTAGTTGCAGGACTGCTCTCCATCATATTTGGCAAGTGGATGTCAGGTGAAGTCCCAGGTGACTGGAGGAAGGGTAACATCACTCCTATTTTAAAAAAGGGTAGGAAGGAAGACCCAGGGAACTATAGGCCAGTGAGCCTCACCTCTGTGCCTGGGAAGGTCATGGAGCAGATTGTCATGGAAGTGATGTTAAGGCACATGTGAGATAAAGAACTGATTCTAAGAAGCCAACATGGATTCACTAAGGGCAAATCATGCCTGACCAATCTGCTGGCCTTCTATGATGGAGTGATTGCAGCACTTGATGAGGGGAGACCAACTGATGTCATCTACTTGGACTTTTGTAAGGGCTTCGATACGGTTCCTCATGACATCCGTATCTCAAAATTGGAGAGATAAGGATTTGATGAGTGGACTATTTTGTGGATAAGAAATTGGCTGGACAAATGCAGCCAGAGAGTTGTGGTCAATGGTTCTTTGTCCAGGTGGAGAGCAGTGACGAGTGGCGTTCCTCAGGGCTCTGTCTTGGGACAGGTGCTCTTCAATGTCTTTATTCATGAGCTAGACAGGGGTATGGAGTGCACCCTCAGCAAGTTTGTGGATGAGTGGTGTGGTTGATATGCCAGAAGGGCAGGATGCCATCCAGAGGGACCTAGATAAACTCGAAAAGTGGGCCCATGAGAAAAAAAATGAAGTTTAGTAAGTCCAAGTGTAAAGTCCTGCATCTGGGTAGGAGCAATCCAAGATATAAGTACAGACAGCAGCCCTGCAGAGAAGGACTTAGGGGTCATGATAGATGAAAAGCTGGATATGAGCCAGCAATGTGTACTCTCAGTCTAGAGAGCCAACCCCATCCCGGGTGCATCAGGAGAGGCATGAGCAGCAGATCTAGGGAGGTGATTCTGCCTCTCTGCTCTGCCCTCGTGAGGCCTCACCTGGAATACTGCATCCAGTTCTGGGCTCCTCAGCATAAAAAAGATGTGGACCTGTTGGAACGAGTCCAGAGGAGGCCACAAACATGATTAAAGAACTAGAGCACCTCCCCTACAAGGATAGGCTGAAGGAGTTGGGGTTGTTCAGCCTGGAAAAGAGAAGGCTTCGAGGGGATCTTATAGCAGTTTTCCAGTACCTAAAGGGGGATTATAAGATAGAAGGGGAGAGACTTTTCAGCTGGTCAGATTGTAATATGACAAGGGGAAATGGATACAATCTGAAGGAGGGGAAATTTAGACTGGAGGTTAGAAGGAAGTTCTTTACCCAGAGGGTGGTTAGGCACTGAACAGGTTGCCCAGAGAGGTTGTGGATGACCCATCCCTGGCAGTGTTCAAGGCCAGGCTGGATGTGGCCCTGGGCAACCTGGTCTAGTGTGTGGCATCCCTGCCCATGGCAGGGGGGTTGGAACTAGATGATCTTTAGGGTCCCTTCCAACTTGGGCCATTCTATGATTCTGTGATAAGATCTCCTCTCTGTCTTCTCTTCTCCAGGCTAACCAGTCCCAGCTCTGTCAGCCTTTCCCCTTAAGAGAGATGTTCAAGTCCCCTAATCATTTTTGTAGCCATTTGCAGATGTGAACCGAGCTGGAGGGGGATCACCAATCACAAAATCACCTCCCAGAGAGGTGTATCTGCACAGCTACTCACAGAAATGCTGCTCTGTCATCTCAATGAGCCACACATCATCATCATCGAATAGCCTGGGTTGGAAGGCACCTTAAAGATCATCTAGTTCCAACCCCCCTGCCTTAGTCAGGGATACCACTCACTAGACCAGTTTGCCCAGGACCACATCCAACCTGGCTTTGAACATTGCCAGGGATGGTATATCCAGAACCTCTCTAGGAGACCTGTTCCAGTGCCTTACCACCCTCTGAGTGAAGAATTTTTTTCTGACATTCAATCTAAATTTCCACTCCTTCAGTTATAAACATTCCCCCTTGTCCTATTGCTCTCTGATCAGGTAAAGAGTTTCTCTCCCGCTTTTTTGTAAGCCCCCTTTAGGGGAAGGTTGCCATGAGGTCTCCACAAAGCCTCCTCTTCTCCAGGCTGAACAATCCCAACTCTTTCAGCTTGTCCTCATAGGGAAGGTGCTCCAACCCTCAGATCACCTTTGTGGCCCTCCTCTGGACCTGCTCTAAAACGTTCACATCCTTCTCAGGATGCGAACATCCTTCACATCCCTCATCTTTCACATCCTTCTACAGGCTGGGAGATGAGTAGCTGGACAGTGGCTCAGTGGAGAGGGACCTGGGAGTACTGGTTGACAGCCGGCTGAACATGAGCCAGCAGTGTGCTCAGGCAGCACGGAAGGCCAATGGCATCTTGGCCTGGATCAAGAATAGTGTGGCCAGCAGGACGAGGGATGTCATTCTCCTCCTGTACTCAGCACTGGTGAGGCTTCACCTTGAGTACTGTGTCCAGTTCTGGGCCCCTCACTTCAAGAAGGATGTTGAGGTGCTGGAGAGGGTCCAGAGGAGAGCAACGAAACTGGTGAAGGGGCTGGAGGGGAAGCCATATGAGGAGAGGCTGAGGGAGCTGGGACTGTTTAGCCTAAAGAGGAGGAGACTCAGGGGGGACCTTATTGCCCTCTACAACTACCTGAAAGGAAGTTGTAGTCAGGTAGGGGTTGGGCTCTTCTCCTTGGCAGCTAGTGACAGGACAAGAGGCCATGGCTTGAAGATGCAGCAGGGGAGGTTTAGACTGGACATTAGGAAGCACTTCCTCACACAGAGGGTGATTGGGCTCTGGAATAGGCTGCCCAGGGAGGGGGTGGAGTCACCATCCCTGGAGGTGTTTAAGAGAAGATTGGATATGGCACCTAGTGGCATGGTTTAGATGTTGTGGTGTATTGGGTCATAGGCTGCACTTGATGATCCTGGGGGTCTTTTCCAGCCTTGGTGATTCTGTGATTCTGTGATTCTCATGCTGAGGGCCCCAGAGCTGGATGCTGTACTACAGGTGGGGCTCACAGGGGCAGAGTAGAAGGGGAGAATCACCTCCCTTGACCTGCTGGTGGTGCCTCTCCTGATGCAGCCCAGGATATGGATAGCCTTCGGGGCTGCAAGGGCACACTGATGACTCATACCCAGCTTTTTATCTATCATGAGCCCCAGGTGTTATGGGGTACATAAAAAGGAAATCTGGTATCCATTTTCTTTCTCCTTCTTCCCCCAAATTATTCTGTTTTGTTTTCGAACCGAGGGTCTCGTTCCCCAACCCAAAAGAATCTGTGGTGCTGACACAGACCCACTGGGGCATGGACCAGTTTTGAGCCCAGGACCTTTGATTTGTGAGACTTGCACCTTGCTGCTTGGCCACCACTTACACTGGCAGTGGTGGCAGTGTGGCAGTATGTCCTGGTGCAGAGCAGTGGAGCAGCATGCCCCGGTGTGGCTGGGCACGAAACAAGTGGCGTGCCAGGAAAATACATCATGCAGTGGGACATGGTGTGCAGTATGTATCGTCATCGCTTCCTGCTTCCCGCTCTCTCAGGACCACCCGGCTTGACACGTGGCAGGGGGGCAGTCTTTGTCTGGAGGAGCAGTGCCATGCAGCTTCCCCAGCTCAGCGCTTGGCACAGCAGCGGTTTCCCCATCCAATCTCATCTGATCTCATCCCACTCCATCTCACATCATCCCATCTCCATTTCATCTCATCTGGACTATATTGCCAGTCTTTTGCAGGTGTGAGGTTTGCAGCCATTTTGTGTGTCTTCAGTGGCAGGAACTTGAAAAGATTACTGATTCTGTTATTCGCCGTTCTTTTTGTAAAAGTTACTCTTTTCGCACTTTGCCTCAGGTGCATGTGATTTTGTTCTATTTCTTCCTTTTCTCTGGGACTGGGATTAACTGGGCTGGGCTGGGGCAGGGTTTGAGCCACCTTATATAGAAGCTGCATCTTCGCTCTGAAGCATCACAGGGTCTGTGTGGGGACAGGGGCATGACGATGGGGCATGTGGGGTACACAGGCACCAGGGGGATGGGGACATGTGGGGTGCAAGGGGATGGGAGGTGTTGCGTTGGGGTCCTAGGATGTTACATACAGGGCACCAGGTGTTCGGAGTTCACAGCACCACCTTATTTGTAGATGCATTCACTTGACTCACTTTACACCTCACACATTTCCAGAACAGTGAAATACATTAGGTTGTCTGAGAACCACAGCTAATTTCATTTACCCTGCCACCCATAGCCACCCACAAACAGGTCTGCATGGAGAAAGTGTCTCAGTAGCACAAGCAGGTGTTGTCAGAAGCAACACTGGATACTTACATGGATGATTCTGAGAGCCACTGAGGTGCCCATCTGCTGGCCTGGCAGGTGGTCATGAGAGGGATGGAGCTGCTTTCTGAGAACTGAGATCTGAAAAATGGCCGAGGGTGACAACAAGTCAAGAGCACCCAATATGGCCATCTGCTGCTCTCCCACACAGGCATGAGTGACACTGCAAGGCATAACCTGGGCAGAGCCCAGGGATACTACGAAGCCCTAAGTATGCAAGTCAAAAATCACAGAATCATGATTTTGGTTGGAAGAGTGCTTTAAGATCATCAAGTCTGACTGTTAACCAGCACTGCCAGGTCACCACTAAACCATGTCCCTCTCCATGTCTTTTAAACCCCTCCAGGGATGATGATTCCACCATTGCCCTGGGCAACCCTGGCCAGGACTTGACAACCCTTTTCAGGAAGAAATTGTTCCTAACGCCCAAGCTAAACATCCCTAGCACAACTTGAGGCCATTTCCTCATCCTATCAAATCTTGGTGCCCAAGTTCTCCGCTTCTCCATTTTACCAGCTGGAAGAAAGGGAGCAGCCAGAAATAAGATGTATACTGCAGATCAGCTTCTGGCCATCATGGGGGTATTGGGGTTTATGACAATGGGACATTCTTTGATGACTGTAACCTGTTAGGGGGAAATGGGATCTATCTGGCTAGAAGAAGTGAGGGAAGGGAATCTTTGGCAGCAGGCTGGCCAACATGGAGAGATGGGCTTTAAACTGAAGGACTTGGAGAGCAGGGCCCAAAACCACATCACATTCAAATGGGGAATAAGCCAGGCCAACAAAAGCAGCCACAGATGATCCTTAGCTGCCTTCCAAGATGAGAGCCAGAAGTCCAACCGCCTCACAGTTGTGGTGGATCCTCCTTTGAAGGAGGTTCTCCTCCCCCTATACTCTGCCCTAAGGAGGCCACATCTGGAGTCCTGGGCTCCCCAGTTCAAGACACACAAGGAACTACTGGAGAGAGTCCAGAAGAGGTCGTGAATATGCTGAGGGGACTGGAGCATCTCTGGGAGAAGGAAAGGCTGAAAGCCCTGGGACTGCTTAGCCTGGAGAAGAGCAAACTTAGCAGGGATCTTCCCATCAATAGCTAAAGAGTGGGGGCAAGAGGATGGGGTCAGACTCCTCTTAGTGGTAACCAGCAACAGGACAGGAGGCAATGGGCACACACTGGTACCCAGGAGGTTTCATCTGCATATGAGGAAAAACTTAGCTATGAAGGTGGCAGAGCCATGGCCCAGGCTGCCCAGATAGGTTGTGGAGTCTCCTTCTGTGGAGAAATTCCAAAGGCACCTGGAGGTGCTGGTGGGCAAGCTGCTGTGGGTGACCCTGGTGGAGCATGAGGGTTGAACTGGATGATGCCCAGAGGTCCCCTCCAACCCTCACAATCATAGGATTGGGGGAAAGTCACACTTTATTCCCCATTCCTCCAGCCCTGGGCAGCCCTGTGGGCGCTACAGGTACTTGTAGACCACCCTGGTGGGCACTGTCTGCAGCTCCAGACGCACAGGACACTTGTAGAAGTGGGTAAGAAGGGTCTCGGTGTAGCCCACCAGGAAGTAGAGCTTGCTGGGTGCCAGGCCCCGCACCACCATGGCACACAAGACCAGCAGGTTGCCTCGGCGCTTCAGCACCACTTCATCGGCCAGGATGCCCGGGAAGGTGCCGCGCAGGAAACGGCGCAGGAAAGCATCCTCCAGCATCCGCTCAGCTGCGCCCAGCTCACCATCGAGGTTCCCTGCATGCACCCAGAGAAGAGTGCTGGCACCTGCACTGGTACTGCTGCACCCTGCCAGGGCACACTGGCTTCACCAGCACTGCCTGCCCTCCCCATGTGGCCCTGGCCCCACTATGCCCATGTGTCCCATCCCCACCATACCCATGTGGTCCCATATGCCCCAGTCCCCACAATGTCCATGTGCCCCACACATCCCCGGACCCATGATGCCCCATGACCCATCCCCACAGCGTCCTCGTGTCCCATATGGCCTTGTTCCTCTGTGCCCCATCCCTGTGATGTTCATGTCCCCAACACATCCCTTTGTCACTGTGCCCATGTGCCCTGCCTTCATGATCCCACACACCCCACATGTTTCTGCCCACACAATGCTCATGTGTCCTACATGTTCCTGACCCACCACATCCATGTGCCCCACACTGCCCCATGATGCCCCATGGACTATTCCCCCAATGTCCTCATGTCCCATGTGGCCTTGTCACTGTGTGCCCCATCCCTGTGATGCTCCATGTGTCTTTGTACCCATGAAGCCCATGTGCTTCATGCCCATGATGACTGTGCACCCCACACATCTCTGTTGCCCAGTGTCCACATGCCCCCCATGGCCCGTTCCCAGTGCCCTGGTGCCCCATATGTCTCTGTCCCTATATGCCCCATCCCTGTGATGCCCACATGCCCCACATGTCCCCATCTCCACAATATCCATGTGTCCCATGTGGCCCTGTCCCCACAATGTCCATGTGTCCCACATGCTCCTGCCCCACCATGTCTCATCCCCACAGTGTCCTTGCATCCCACAAGGCCTTGTCCCTGTGTATCCCATTGCTGTGATGCCCACATGTCGCGCATGGTCCCATTCCCACATGGCCCGTGTGCCCCACATGCTCCTGCCCGCACCATGCCTGTGTGCCCCACATTGCGCCTGATCCCCATGATGCCCCATGGTCCATCCCCACAGAGCCCTTGTGCCCCACATATTCCTGTCCCTGCACACCCCATCCCTGCAATGCCTATGTGCCCTACATGTCCCTGTCACCACAACACTACAGCCCATCCCCATGATGCCCATGTGCCCTATCCCTACAATGCCTGTGTGCCCCACACATCTCTGGACCCACAGTGTCCATGAGGTCTTGCCCTTGCAATGTCCACATGACCCACGTTCCCATCCCCACAGTGTCTTTGTGTCCTGTCCCCATGATTGCCATGTACTCCATATATCCCTGTCCCCACAACATTCCATAGCCCATCCCCATGATGCCCTCGTGCCCCACACATCTCCATCTCTACACACTCCATCCCTGAAATACCCACAGGTGCCCCACATGCCCCTGTCTCTGACCCCTCATCCCTGGGGTGGGTGTGGGGGGTGACCCACCAGTGTGCAGGGAGAGCCAGCCCTTGCGGTGGGCGATATAGTGGGGTGGATGTGCTTTCTCATAGGTTACTGGCTTGTCCCCTTTGCCCACACGCACTCGTGCTGCCCGTGTCTGTGGGGACAGTGACATCAGAGCAGGGGGGACCCCACAAGGGGAGCGGGGAAGGGGCAATCCCAGGGCTTACCTTGAGGCAGGTGGGAGTGGTGTGGAGGGCACAGGTGCTGTTGAGGACAGGGAGGACACGGGGCATGTCCTGGGGAGGTGGCAGGGTGAGGGATAGCAGGAATCCCACAGCCCCATGCCCCTCAACAGCTAATACCCACAGGGCATCCCATTTCCACAGCTGCCACCTACACTGTGACCCCTGGATTGGAGACACCATTGCTGGAGAGCCCCTAACACGGTGTCCCTGCAGCCCCTCATGCCTCATGTCTCCCATACCCAGTGTCCCTTATACCCAATATCCCCCATAGCGAGTGTTGCCTGTACTCCATATCCCCATTCCTGCCATACCCAGTGTCCCTCATGTCCCCCATAACCAGTGTACCCTATACTCAATATCCCCCCCTTCCCTGGTGTCTCCAGTACCCTATGTCCCCAGCGCCCTCCATACTTGGCATCCCCCACACCCAGTGTCTCCAGTGCCCCCCATGCCCACATCCCCCTGCAGCCAATACCACTCTGTGCCTGGAGTTCTTGGTATCCTCCATACCCAGAGCCTCCCATATACGCAGTGTCCACAGTGCTCCCCATACCCAGCATCCCCCCACACTCAGCCAATAACAACGCAGGCCTGAAATCTCTGGTGACCCCATATCTGGTGTCCCTCATACCTAGTGTCCCTGGTTCCCCCTATACCCAGTGTCCCCTGTATCCAGTATCCCCTATGTCCCCCTTACTCAATGTCCCCAGAGCCCTCCATGACCCCCAGGACTGGAGACTCTGGTGCCACCCCATACCCATTGTCCCCTATATCCAGTGCCCCCATACCTAGTGTTCCCTCATATCAGGTGTCCCATCTATCCAGTGTCCCTGGTGTCCCAAATACCTGGTGTCTCCCATACCCAGTGCCCTCAGAGACCCCATGCTCACATCCTCCCTCAGCCCAAACACCCCCAGACTTGAAGACCCTGGTGTCCCCGACACTCAGTGACCCCTATATCCAGTGTCCTCAGCAGCCCCCATAGCCAGTGTCCCCCATACCTGTGTCCCCTATACATGGTGTCTCCAGCGGCCCCCATTCTCAGTGTCCGCATATCCAGTGTCCCCCATACCTGGTGTTCCTAGCTCCTCCCATAGCCAGTGTCCCCAGAGCCCTCCATATCCAGTGTTCCCCCCCGTCTGGTGTCCCCAGGACGCCCCACACCCAGTGTTCCCCATATGCGGCGTCCTCAGCGCCCCAAACCCAGTGTTTCCACACCCAGTGTCCCCAAAGCCCCCCTCCAGCCCATGAGCCTCAGGCCTGGAGCGCCTGGTGTCCTTCATACCCAGCGTTCCCAATGTCCTCACACCCACTGTCCCCCCCGGACCCCCTCACCCGCAGGACTCGCAGGGTCGTGGGCGCTGCCATCTTGGGACAGAATAGAGTGGGGGTGGGACGGCGCCCCTGGCGGCTGGAGGCCGCGGAGGAGGAACGAGGGTACGCGGGAGGGGTTAGTGGGGAAACTAGGGGGACTGAGGGGACTGGTATTGTGGGTAATGGAGGACACTGGGTGTGCTGGGGAAACTAGAGTGTACTGGGAATAATGGAGGACGCTGCGGATGTTGGGGAAACTAGGGAGACACTAGGGCTACAGGGGGGGGGTCACTGGAGATAATGGGGGTCAACTGGGAGGGTTAGGGTTAGGGTAGTAGTGGGGATAATGTGGGACACTGACACGTTCTAAGGGACAGTGGATAGACACATGCTGAGGGGTTGTGGCACACTGGGGAAACTGGTGCATACTGGAGGGACACTGAGGATTTTGGGGGACACTGGGGGTAGTAAAGACACTGGATAATACTGGGAGGTACTGGGGGGACATTTGGACTTGTGGGAGATACTATAGGTAATGAGGAACACTGGAGGATACTGGGAGGTACTGGGGACACTGAGGGTAGTGGGGAAACCTGGGATACTGGAAGGTGCTCGGGAGACTATGGGTTAATGGGGTATGCTGATGGGAACTATGGGATACTAGAGGTTACTTGGTGGCACTGGCTGGCACCGAGGGTAATGGAGGACACTGGGAGTTACTGGGGGCACTAGGGAGTACTGGGAGTAGAGACATACTGGGGAGCACTGGTGGTTCTGAGGCTTCGCTGGGGGTAGTGGAGTAACAGAGTCACTGGGAGTACTGAGGGGGAGTGGAAGTCTTGGGCTACTGGGAACACTGGGGGTGCTGGGAAGAAATGAGTGTAGCAGGTAATGAAGAATACTGGGGGCACTGGGGACACTGCTGTGGTTGTGGGGCAGGGTGGGGGCCTGTGGTGAGGAGGAGTTGTGCCTCCATGGGGGTTAGGAGCAGGAGTGGGGACAGGGGGAGAAGGAGGGCCAGAGCAGGGAACAGGTTTGCCCACCCCATGTCCCCCTGCTCTTTCCTTGGCCCCTTCATGTCCCCTTGGTCCCCATAGTGTCCCCTTGCCACTACCACCACTTGTCCCCGAAGTCTCTACAGGTCTCCAGAGTGTCCCCTTGTCACCCCCTCCAGGACACAAAAGTCCCCCAGCTTCCTTATTCTTCCCTTTTTGTCCCCCATATGCCCCCGCCTAGAATCACAGAATCATTAAGGTCATCAAGTCCAACCACACCTATCACTAACATACCACTAAACCATGTCCCTAAGTACCACATCTAAATGTTTCTTAAACACCTCCAGGGACAGTGACTCTACCACCTTCCGGGCAGCCTATTCTAAGACTTAATAACCTTTCCAGTAAAAAAATTTCTCCTTATATCTAATCTAAATCTTGCCTTCTTCAACTTGAAGCCATTTCCTCTTGTCCTCTCATTGTTAATCCTGGAGATGACACCTACCCCCTTTCAGGTAGTTGTAGAGAGTGATAAGGTCTCCCCTGACTCTCCTCCAGACTAACCCCACTTCCCTCAGCCACTCCTCATGAGACTCGTGCTCATTAGCCTCGTTGCCCTTCTCTGGACAAGAAGATTCTTCTTTGTCCTCCTCACATCCCCTAGTCCCCCAAAGTTCCTCTGCTCTCTCCTTGTCCCACTTCAGTTCCCCCAATCACCCCCAAGTTCCCCCTCAGTGTCCCCATGCTCTCCTCTTGTTCCCCCCCAGTTTTTCCCAGGTCCCCTCTTGCCTCCCTTACCCATGTCCCCCAGGTCCCCAAGGATTTTCCTAGCCCCCAAAGTTCCCTCTGCGTGGGCACTGGGCAGGTTCTAGGTGCTGGGGTTGGGAGGGCTGTGACCTCTACAATGGGTGGTGACAGCACTTGAAGATGTTGGGGTCAACCCCATGGACAAGGCGAGACAAGATGGGACACACATACACAGGACCCTTACTCTTGTGTGCTACCCCCATGCAAGGTGATGCTCATCTGGCCATGCCCCTTGTGCAATGCCCCGTGTGCAAGGCAAGGACCCAGCATGCAGTGATGTCCCCTATGCAAGGCCCTCATGTAAGGTCATAATCCCCTATGTGATGCCCCTTGTGCAATGCCCTCCTGTGATGCCCTCATGCAAGGTGATGCTCTTTGTGCAATGCCTCTGTGTGCAGTGATGCTCTTGTGCAAGGTGATCCCCCCGTGAGATGCCTCTTCTGCAATGCCCTAGTGCAAGGGAATACCCTGCCATGCGATGCCCTTGTACAATGCACCTGTACAAGATCCCCAGGTGATGCCCCTGTGCAAGGCAAAATTCTCAAGCAAACTGATACCCCTCATATGCTGCCTCTGTGCAAACCCCACGTGCAGTGATGCTCCTCATGCAATGCTCTCATGCAAGGTGATAACACCCTTGTTATCACCTCGCAGTGCCCTGGTGCAAGGCAATGTCCTCTGCCTGATGCCCCTTATGCAAGGTGATGTCCACTGGGCAATGGCTCTGGGTGCAGTGATACCCCTTGTGCAATTTTCTTGTGCAAGGTGCTACCCCTCACTTGTGTTGCCCCCCCCAGGCAATGGTCTCACGTGATGCTGCTTGTGCAAGGCAATATCCACAGTGCAAGGTCCTTGTGCAAGGTGATACTTCCCTGTGCAATGCCCCTGTGCAAGGCAGTGCACCTGTGTGCAGTGATGGTCCTTATGCAGGGCCCACGTGCAAGGCAACACCCCTCATGTGCTGCCCCTCATGCCATGTCCCCCATATGCCCCCTTCTGTGGTGGGTGTAGATGTGATGAACTGTGCCATGACCCTCAGTGCCCTGGCAGCCTTGGGGTGCCCCAGGCCCCACCCTGCTCGTGTGCCTCTTGCCACCATCCTGTTCTCCCCCGCTGGGCCCAGGGCGTCCTGCCGCACCCACACATGAGGGCTCTCAAGAAGGGCAGAGCCACCGCACCCCAAAGCGCTGCCGGGAACAGGAGGGGACTGAGAGGGCACACATGGGTGCTGCCACAGCGTGGAGCGAGGGCATGAAAAGGGGGTGGGCATGGAACATGGGGGATGGGCATATGGGACATGGGGCTACATGGGAGGATGTGGGAGGGACATGAGAGCATGGGAACGTATGAGTTTGGGGACATAGGGACACGGGAGTGTGGGAACATGGGAGGCTAGGGACATGGGAGTATGTGGGGACATGGGGACAAGGGGGGTACTTGAGGGTGCGAGGACTTGGGACATGGTGGTGTGAGGGACATGAAGGCACATGGGGGGAACTTGAGGAGACATGGAGATATGGGGGAATATGGAGAGGACATGGGGGCATAGGGGGACATAGGAATAAGGGGAGAACATGAGAGCATGGGAACATGGGGGAATGGGGACATGGCGGATTTAGGGGGACATAGGATGACACAGGGTACATGGGAAAATGCAGATACGGTGACATTGGGAGAAGGGTGGGACATGAGGTTATGGGGGTGACATAGGTATGTGGGAACATGGGGAGGGACATGGGGGTGTGGGAGGATATGGGGTGAACATATGAGGACATGAGGGGGGACTTGAGGGTATAGGGGGATGCAGGGGTGTGAGGACACATAGGGACATGGGAGGACAGGCATGCGGGGACATGAGGACGTGAGGAACACAGACATGGGGATGTGGAGACATGGAGGCATGGTGACACACAGACATGGAGGTGTGAGGGGAGGTGGGGACTTGGGGGGACATGGGGTTTGACGAAAACGCAGGCTTGGGGACATGGGGAGATTGGGATATAGGGAGACATGAGGGCTTTGGGACATGGAAGTGGGGCATGGGGGGGAACATGGTCCAATGGCAGTGTGGGGACATGGGAGTATGGGGCACAGGGACATGGGGATGTGGGCACACATGGGGAATGGGGACCTGGAGACACGGTGCCTGCAGGTGTTCTGTCTCCCCTGCCACCTCTCACCCTGCAGGCACCAGCTGGTTCCACAGGCACCTGGTGTCACCAAAGTCTCCCCTATGCCATAGGCCACCCTGTCACAGTCCATCCCAGCTCAATAAAGTCTCTCATCACAGGGATGACACTGTGTTTGTCCCCCACCACCACGGGATGGGATGGGATGGGTATATGGGGATGTCCATGGGCACATGAGGATCCCAGTGGGGACAAAGAGACTTTGATGGGGACAGGTGCATCTCCATTGCATCATGGAGAAGCTGATGGGGACATGGAGACCCCAATGGGGACATGAAAACTTCAGTTTGGACATGGGGCCACTGATGGGGACATGGCCATGTGGAATAAAGGGGCATGAGGACACTGGGTGGGGGGTAGAGTGGCAGGCCCTAAGTGTCCCCGTGGCTAGGGTGCACGTGTCTCCACGATGCTGGCACCGTCCCAGTGGCCACCTCCCACTGGGTCTATAAGAGGCCACAGGGTTTGGCCCTGCCAGAGCTACCATGGCACCATCACAGTCACCATCACCTGCGCTGGCACTGCTCCTTGTCCTGCTCTGTGCCACCCCAGGTAGGGGTCCCACACCTCTGGGTTGGATGCACCCCAAAAGCTGGGTGCACTCCCCAAGGCTGAGTGCCACTCCAGAGGCAGATATAGCCTCAAATCTGGGCACATTTCCCCCCAAGCTGGGCATGCCCATTCTAGGGCTGGGTGACTCCCAGAGCTAGGTACCCCTCAAAGCTGGGTTCCAACCCCCCAGTTTATGTGCCCCCACTTAAAGCTGGATGCACCCCCAGATCTGGGTGGTCCCCTCCAGCTGAGTGCATCCCGAAAGTTGGGTGCCGCCCTCCTCAAGGGCCCTATGGTGGAGTGGGGCTGGGAGTAAGTAGGTGGGAGAGGGCCTAAACAGGGAGTAAAGGACCCAGACCTGGGTCCCCTCTTAAGGATGTGGGCTACGAGGTCCCTCAGTTGGGGGGGGTCCTGGATGCCTAGATTCCCTTCTGTGGCGAGACTAGGGGGTGGGCACATTGGGGAGGGAAGATGTCTTAGATCCCTTTATCCATAAGGGCTGGGAATAGGATGGGGCACCTTGGTGAGGGGTTGGGGTGGATATTGGGGGAAGGGAACCTGACACCTGGGTGTCCCACGAGGATGGGGGAGGTGTGGGGATGCTGGCCGGTGGATGCTGATGGCAGCTGCAGGGCTAGGGGTGCCAGGTAGGGGCTGTGGAGTGCCCCCACACTCCTGGTGCCAGAGCTGGGAGACGGCACTGCGCTGCGGGGCCCTGGGCTACTGCACCCGCCATGCCTGGGTCCCTCCTGACACGGTGAGACCCTCCCGCTCCAGACCCCGATTGTCCCATAGACAGACCCCCCCATATGGTCCCATAACCCCCTATATGGCCCCATGCCCCCTTCCCATGTCCCTATAACTCCTGTATGTCCCCATACACCTTTGTATCCCTTCTCCCCTATGTCCCCATCTTCCAATGCCCCCCTTGTCCCAGTGCCCCCACACTCCCTTGTCCCCACCTCCCAATATCCTCATGTCCCCATGCCCCCATCTCCCAATGTCCCCATGTCCCCCAGTCCCCATCTGCCCATGTCTCCCATGTATCCCAAATTGCAGTGTCCCCCATGTCCCTACATCTTCATGTCTGCCCATATTCCCATCTCCCATTGTCCCCATCCTCCCATGCCCCTCATCTTCCAGTGTCCTCCACGGCCCCACTGTCCCACATCCCTATGTCCCCCATGCCCCCAAGTTCATCTCCTCATACCCTATGCTTCATGCTTTATGTCCCCACATCACACATCCCTGTGTCCTTGGTGCCACCTCTTACAGGACGTGTGTGCTGACTGCCAGCAGATCATCACCCTCCTCATCCACATGGCCAATGAGTCAGCCACTAAGGTGCCTGTGGGGATGGAGTGGGCACAGGGGTGGCCACTGCAGGTGCCACCACGAGCGGGTGCCATTCTGGGTGCCAGCACTGGTGCCATAGTGGCTGTGGGTACAGGCAGCCATCGAGGGCTTCCTGCGGCGAGAATGCACAGCATTGCCGGTGCCCACCATGGTGCCACCCTGCCAGAACCTGGTGCACGAGTACTTCAGCCTCCTCCTCAGCGACCTCGAGGGGCACCTCGTGAGTATGCACCCATGGGTGTTGCATCATGGACACAGGGGTGGTGCAGGGTGCTGGGGGATGGGGGTCATCACATTGTCTGGGGACATCTCAGGGTGTTGGGCGATAAAGGACATCATACCATCCAGGGACATCTTCGGGGCACTTAGGAACACTGCCATCCAGAGACACCTCAGGGTTCTGGGGCAATTGGTGACATCATGCCAGATGGTTGTTTAGGAACACTGTGCCAGCTGGGGATATCTTGGGAAGGGGGTTCAGGGACACCATGCTGGTTGCAGACACCTTGAGGTGCTGGGGTAGGACTGGGCACACTGCACTGGCACAGGGATATCTCAGGGTGCTGGGGGACACCATGCCATCTGGGAGCACCTCAGGGTGCTGGGGGAAACAAGGACATCATGCCATCTGGGGACACTTCGGGGTGCTGAGGGAGTTGTGGACACTGTGCCAGCTGGGTTACCTCAGGTTGCTTGGGGACATGTGAGGTCACCTTGGGGTGCTGAGGTTGTTGGGTACATTATGCCAGCTGGGTCTCCTTGGGGTGCCTGGGGACACTTGGGGGTGCTTAGGGACACTGTGTCACCTCGGTGGCTTATGTCCCCCAAGAAGCCCTCAGCTGTCTGTGCCCACCTGGAGCTGTGCCCGGGTGAGCCTGAGGGGGACCCAGCCCTGACCTCCCTCCGAGCACTTAGTGCCCGCCTGCAGGTACGAGGCTGGGGGTGGTGGCTGCCAGTGGGCATCAGCATGGGCAATCCCCCCAGGTGTCTGTGGGCGTCTCTGTAGGCCTCTGCATGGGCATGGATACTCTGTGAGCATCTCCATAGGCATCTCTATGGGCATGGATAATGGGCATCTCTATGGGGCTCTGTGGGGCTTTCTGTGGGCATCACCATAAGCATCTCTTTATGCGTCTGAGTGGATATAGACACAGTCATTACCTACATTGGCATGGACATGGGCATCCCCACAGGTGGCCATAGGCCTCTGTGGGATGAGATACCTCTGTAGGTATCTCAATGGCTGTCTCTGTAGGCACAGACATGGGCATCTCCATGGGCGTTTCTAAGGGCCCCTACATGGCCACAAACATGGGCATCCTTGGGGCCATCGCTGTGGGCACCTACATGGGAGTAAGCACGGCCAGGGAGCTGGCCACTTGTAGCAGCCCCACCACTAGCCTCCAAAGTGAATGCCTGCCCACAGGTGGCACTGCCAGTGCCGCTGCCACTGTGCTGGCTGTGCCGCACCTTCCTGGCCCGTGCCGAGGCGGCAGTACCCACAGAGCGGGTGGCAGCGATGGCTGCAGGGCTGTGCCGGGCACTGCCGGCAGTGGTGGCAGGCGCGTGCCAGTGCCTGGCCCAGCGCTACGCGACCCTGCTGCTGGAAGGGGTGCTGGGGCGCCTGGCCCCAAGCCTGCTCTGCCGCTTGCTCCTTGCCTGCCGCACCGAGGACACGGACGCCCTGATGTCACCTCCTCAGCGGCTCCTCGAGGCTGTGACGGCCTCACCAGCAGCTGCTTGTGCTGGCATCAAGGTGAGCAGAGTGGCACAGGGTAGGCTCTTGGGGATTTGTCCGGGGGGAGCAGTGCATGGCACAGCCCCCAGAGAGGTGACAGGGCACTCAAGGGTTACACAGCCCCAAGAGTCTTGCTCCGGGATGTCACAGTCTCAGGGGTACATGCCATAGACCCAAAGCGTGTCACAGCCTCTGGGGACAGATCTTGGGGCATCACAGCCCCAAGAGACACCTCAGGCTGTGGCAGCCCTGGGGACAGGTTCTGGGAACTGTTCAAAGGAACATATCAGGGACCCAAAGGGTGTCACAGACCCTAGGGACAGAGTTGCCATCATGCATAGCACCCCTTGAGGGAGGAGGGCCACTCAGTGCCACAGCCCCAAGGGACAGAGACTGAGGATGTCACAACGCTGGTAAGAGGGTGTCCCCACCCCGGGGATACTCCTGCCACTCGTGTCCCCCCGCCCTGCAGGACCTCACCCCTGGCCACTCCCTCCCTGTGCTGTCCCGACACCCGGGCCCCTGTGCCCTGGGCCCACCCTACTGGTGCTCCAGCCCTGAGGCTGCTCACCACTGCCAGGTGAGATGGGGATGGGGCAGGGGAGGGGACAAACGGAACACGTGGGGTGCCTGGCACCTGCTTTGTTCCCCAGCTCACCCCCCTGCTGTCCTCCAGGCCCTGCAGCACTGCCAGGAGCATGTCTGGCTCTAGGACGACCAGGAGGATTCCTCCCAAACACACCCCGCTTTGCTTCCAGCCCCCAAATAAAGCTTGGATGCTGCCTCAGTGTACCTAGTTTTTGGGGCTGTTCTGGGAGGGTGACAGGGTGCGGGGTGTAATGGGCACCTCCCAGAAGCTGCAAAAACCATGAACCCCTCCCCCTACACAAAGAAAGGAGCAAAGGTGGGAACCAGTTACAAAAATACAGTAGGTAGCCTTTACCTGAGGGGCAGGAGGGAAGGCTGAGGGTGCCCCCAGGGGGAGACCATGCACCCTTGGGGTGGTTTTGGGTGCCCCCACAGTGGACTACAGATGTCCCCAAGAGGGGAATGGCATCCCTGGCGGGGCTGCAAGTGTTCCTGGGGCGCTCAGGCACCCTGTTGGTTCATCTCGTCCTCTTCACGACGCTTCCAGATCTGTGGCAGAGTGGAGTGGGGTCAGAGGACAATTTTGTGACAAGAGTCCTCTAGGTCCCCCCGTGCTGTCGCTGAAGCCCCTCCCTCACCTGGATGTAGGCCTCAGAGAGGGTGATCATCTGTGGCAGGATGTCAGTTACCTGCAGGTCCTGCAGCTCATACCACTTCCCAGTGCCCTGCAAGGAGACAGAGGTGACACCGGTGAGGGCCACCCCCACCTTGTCTCAGCCCCTTGTCACAGGGCACAGGGACACTCACGTGGTGCAGCACGTGGATGCGGTAGGAGCCCTCAGAGGGTTTCCCATCATGCACGATGTTGGCGATAAGGTCGTAGGTGGTGTTGGTGTGTGCTGCCTGCACCTCCTCTGATAGGTACTCGCGCAGGTCCACATTTCTGAGGGACATCCCCAGCAGCTGGGGGACATCAGCACTCCAACCCCAGAGAAACCCCTACATCACCCACAAACTGCCCCCCAGATGCTTACAAACCCCTCCTAGATGCTTCAAATCTCCCCTAGGTGCCCACAAACCCCTCCTAGATGCTTCAAATTTCCTCTAGGTGCTCACAAATGCCCAACATGGCATAGCAAAAGGGAGACGGGTACCCTCAACACCCACCTGAGGGTTCCCCACTACTCACGTGATGGGGAAGTTGACAATGGTAGGGTTCTTCTCCACAAAGAAGTTGTTCTTGGTGAAGCGCTTGATGCAGAAGATGAGGTATGGAGGCAGCTTGGTGAGCTGGAAGCGCTTGAGGAAGTTCTCTTTGTAGGTCTTGTACTCCTTCTCAGTGGCACCATTGAACTTGGCCAAAATGCTGAATAGGGGAACCTGGGGAATGATGAGCTGCTCCTTCTCATCCTTGTAGAGCGGTGCAGTGGGAAGGTCCAGTGTCAGGTACAAGAAGGTGGATTCCACCATCATCTCCTGGTACTCACTGTTCTGCAGGAGCTGCGCCTTCTCCTCAGCCGGCTGTGGGACACAGGGCCTCAGAGGGACGTCTGCGGACACCCATGGGTTGAGAAACCCCCAACTTCGCCCCTCCACACACTCACCAGATCTGGGTGCGGCAGTTTTTTAGTGAAAATACGCATGGAGCCCTGGAAGACGTCAGTGACAATGGCTGCAAGGACACAAAGAGATTGGAGGAGGAGCAGGGATGATGACTGTCACCAGAGGGGGTGCCCCAAGGAAATAAGAAGCCTTCATTGCCCTCTACTCACTCTTCTTCTTCTTCTTGGTGCCTCCCAGAGCAGAGTGCAGTGCATTGAGGAACCAAGAAAGAAAATCCACCCCATCCCCTACAAAGCAGAGAGTAGATCAGAACCAAGGAGGGGCCAGACCTAGTGCTCCCCACCACCATCCTACCCTGCTCCTCACCTTGCTTGGTGATCTGGAAGTTCTTCTTGCTGCAGAGGACCACAGCCTGCAGCATCTCATGGGGTGAGACATGTGCTTTGAAGTTCCGGGGGTTCCACAGCTTCCTCATCAGCTCCCCAAAGCGCTGCACCAGCAGGAACATGATGTCCCCAGGTGGGCGCTGGATGCTCTTATAGTTCTCCTCCTCTAAGAAATAATTCCTCAATGGCGGCACATTGGATAAAGCCTGTGGGAGAGGAGCTGGGAAACATTCCTGCCAGCCCTGGTAGGGGACTTGGGAGGTTTTCAACCCAAAACCAAAGCCCAGAGCCCCCTCAGTGATACCTGGAGGACAGCGTTGGCGTAGTCGTTAGCTTTGATGTTGTTGAGTCCCACGATGCCAGGCAGGTATGTGGTGCCATCATAGGCCCGGGAGAGCTTGGCCTGCTTATCCAGGTTGGTGATCTGCTGTGCAGTGAAGGTTGGCTTGAGCACGTACTGCAGAAAGACACAGGAGTAGGTCCTTTCAACATCTAGTAAGTTGATCAATGATCTGGACAAGGGGATCGAGGGTACCCACAGGGAGTCTACATGTGACACTAGATTGGCTAAGAGTGTTGATCTGCTGGAGGGTTGGAGGCTTTACAGAGGCATCCAGCCAGGCTGGATTGATGGGTCAATGGGATGAGGTTCAACAAGGCCAAGTGCCGAGTCCTGCACTTGGGTCACAACTCCATGAATGCTCCAGGCATGGTGCACAGTGGCTGGAAAGCTGCTGGTGGAAAAGGAGCTGGGGGTGCTGATTGACAGCAGGTGAAGATGAGCCAGCAGTATGTCCAGGTAGCTAAAAAGGCTAACAGCATCCTGGCTTGGATCGGCACTAGTGTGGTAGCAGCAATAGGGCAGGGATAGTGCTCTTGGACTGCGCACTGGTGAGGCCACACCTCAAATCCTGGGGTCAGTTTTGGGCCCCTCACTCCAAGAAAGACATGGAGGTGCTGGAGTGTGTCCAGGGAAGGGCAAGGAAGCTGGCGAAAGGTCTAGAGCACAAGTGTTGTGAAGAGCAGCTGAGGGAACTGGGGTTGGTTAGTAAAGGATGCTTAGTGGAGACCTCCAACTCCCTGAAACGAAGCTGGAGCAAGGTGGGGGTTAGCCCCTTCTTCCAAGGAACAAGCAATAGGACAAGAGGTAACAGCCTTAACAGGTTTAAATTGTGCCGGGGAAGGTTCAGGTTGGACATGAAGAACTTCTTCCCAAAAAGGGTTACCCAGCCCTGGCCCAGGCTGCCCAGGGCAGTGGTGGAGTCACCATTCCTGGAGCGGTTTCAGAGACATAGATGTGATGCTGAGCAACATGGTTTAGTGGTGACCTGGCAGTGCTGGGTAACAGCTGGGACTTCATAATCTTAAAGGTATTTTCCAATCAAAACCATTCTGTAAGACTAAAAAAGAGGACACAGGAAGCTGAACACCCCCAGAACATCTCGACCCCCCTTTCTCTGCACCGTGATGTCCTCTAGCGAGGAGTCAATGATCTCATAGTTGTCGGGCAGGCAGTAGAACTTGAGGGTGTGGAGGTTCAGGAAGACATGGTGGCTGAACTGGACACTGTGGATGTAGGCGTGAGACTTCAGCCCGCGGCCTGCAGGGGAGAGGAGCAACTCAGATGGGGGAACAAGAGGGTGCTTGACGGGAAGGTGGAGGGTCAGCAGGAGCCTTGGGCCTCTCTCAAGAGGAGAGGGGGATGGAAAATCCAGGATAACGTAGAGATGGGACAGAAGTGATTCCCCACCTGCATCTGAGGCTGCTTCTGTTCATCCTGAGGGTCCCTGTGTCACCCCTGGCAGCATCCTGGCCCCTGGGTGTCTCATGTTCCCCACCCCATAAGCACCCTAGGCCCTTGGGGCTCCTTCTGTCCCCTCCAAGCAGCATCCATGCCCCAAGGTGTCCCTCAGAGTCCCCATTCAGGTAGCACTCTGGTGCCTGGGTGTTGCACTCCAGTCCTTGGTTGTCCCTTGTCACCTTCCCATGCAGCATCCTTGACCCTGGGTGTCCTCCATGTTCCCCTCAGCAGCACAGTGGCCTCTGACTGTTCCCCATATCCCTCCTGGCAGAAACCCAGCCCCTGGGTGTTTCCCCCAAGGCAGCACCCCAGTTCCCACGTGTCACTCATGGTGCCTCCTTGGGCAGCACCCTGGTCTCTGGCTGTCCCCTTTGTGTCACAGAATTACAGAATGTTAGGGGTTAAAAGGACCTCTGGAGATCCAACCCCCCTGCAAGAGCAGGTTCACCTACAGCAGGTTGCACAGGATGGTGTCCAGGCAGGTTTGGAGTATCTCCAGAGATGGAGATTCAATCACCTCCCTGGGCAGCCTGGGCCAGTGCTCCACCACCCTCAAAGTAAAAACATTCCTCCAAATGTTCAGATGGAAATTCTGTGTGCTAGTTTTGCCCATTGCCTCTAGTCCTGTCACTGGGTACCACAGAAAAAAGCCTGGCCCAATCCTCCTGACTCCCATCTGATGAGTATTGGTAGGCGAGTATTGGTAAGTAAGTAAGATCCTCCTTCAGCCTTCTCTTTTCCAGGCTAATCACCCCCAGCTCTCTCTGCCTCTCTGCATAAGAGAGGTGCTCAAGTGCCCTAATCATTTTAGTAGCCCATCTCCGTGTCCCCTGACAACACCCCAGTCCCTGCCTGTCCCTGTCACCCTACCGGGCAGTACCCCCTATCCCCAGGTGTCCCCTATAGTCCTGCCAGGCAGCACCCTGGTCCTTGCATGTCCCCTTTGTGTCCCCTGACAGCATCCCTGTCCTTTTTTGTCCCCTGTCACTCTTTCAGGCAGTACCTTGGCCATTAACTGCCCCCTATGTTGCCCCCAGAAGCACCCTAGTCCTTGGTTGGCTTCCATGTCCCCCAGGCAGCTCCCCTGTCCCTGGGTGTCCCCCATGTTTCCCTGGGCAGCACCCTAGTCCCCAAGTAGCCCCTGGGCAGCACCTCAGCCCCAGGGTGGGCCCCCTCAAGGCAGCATCCCACTCCCCATGTGTCTTTCATCTGTCTCCAGCAGCACCCCAGCCCCTAGGTGTCTCCTATGTCATCCCCCTCGCACCACCCCACTTCCTATGCGTCCCTCACATGTCCACCCTCCAGCAGCACTCCAGACACTGTGTGTCCCCTGTGCATCCCCCACATCTCCCTCCACAGCTCACCCAGCCAAGGTGTGGCTCACCTTGGAAGTACTTTCCGCAGACAAGGCAGGCGTAGACATTGATGTGAGACAAGGAGATGGAGCAGAGCTTCTCAAAATCAAAATCCAGGACACTCCTGGGCCAAGAACAGAGCTGCAGTGGGTGGGGGAGCCATGGGGAGGAGGGGGAACCCTAGGATGGGAAGGAGCCCCTGGGGGACCCCAAAACACCTCCCTATCCCCTCTACTCACTTGTTGATGGTGTCCAGATAGGGGCAGTGTCGACTGCGCTGGTCCTCGGGGTCGAAGCGGCCATAGCGCACTAAAGGGAGATGGGCTTGTTACCAAAAGGGAAGTTGTTAATGAAGAGGGGCAGGGGAGTGTCACTAATCAAGGGGAGCCTGTTAACAAACTGAGGGGGCTCGTTAATCAGGGGGTGCTCGTTAGTGATAGGAACCTCATTAATAAATGGTGTCGTAGGGATCTTGTTAGGACCAGGGAAACACCTCACATCAGAGACAAAGCAAATGCCCCCGCCTCCGTCACCCCAGGAACAGCCCCGGTGCCTGTCCCAGTATAGCCCAGTGTCCGTCCTCCTCACACACCTCGGTGCCCAACCACCATACCCCAGTGTCCCTCCGTACACCGCAGTGTGGTCACTCTCTCTCTCGACTCATCTCTCCCGCCCACCCGGTCGTCTCCCCACCCCCGCACTCCTGGTCCCCACCGGTGGGCTCGGGCTCAGGATCGGAGTCTCCATCAAGCTCACGCTCACGCTTGACCCGCACCGGCCCGCTTGAGGTAGCTGAAACCCCCGAGGACCCGCTACCGGTACCAGGCTCTCGCTTGATATGAGCGGGATCCACCGGGAGCGGCAGGACCACGCCCGGCTCCGCCGCTTCCCGCCGAGCACGGTCCCGCTCCGTCTCCCGCCGCACCCGGGACCGCTCCGCTTCCCCTTCTCGGCGGCTCCGCGACGAGCCACGCGATGAGGCGGAGGAAGAGGAACTACCGCCGCCCGCCCCCCGCGGGACCGCCCGGGCTTCCCGCTCCCGCTTCCCACGGCTCGACATCCCCCACACGGCGCGGGCACGGCGGGAGAGGGCGGGCCAAGGAGCACGTCCTGGCTGACGGCGCACGCGCAGGAGCGGCGGTGGCTTCTACACATGCGTAGCAGCGCGGGAGCGTCTGCGCACGCGCTGTTGGCAAACCGGCGCCACTCCGCATGCGCACACCCGCCGGGGCGAGCACGGCCCTCCCGCGCCTGCGCCCGCTGCTAACGCCTGCGCGGTTTGCTAGCGGCGGCCGGCGGGGGTTTTAAAGGAACCGCGGCCCCCAAATACCATTGTTGGGGTTTTGCTAGCGGTTTCTCTTTCTAGGCTGGCCCTGGTGATGGAGGCGGCTGCGAGCTGGCGCTGCCGGCCGGGTGGCCGGCTAGACATGAGCCACGGCTTCGTGCGACACATCCGCCACAACCAGATCGCTAGGTACCGGTACTGACATAGCCTGAACCGTCCCAGGTCTTCCAGGAGGCTCCCTGTGGTATCCCTGTGCCCCCCGCCCCACTCCGGTAACCTCCCTCGTGTCCGTTCCCCTCCCCACAAGGGACGCCTACGAGCGAGCGGTGCGGCAGGCGCGAGGGCGGGCGCGGGGCCGGTTCACCCCAACGACACCCCGGCCCCGCCGTCCCGACCAGCAGGTGTACCGGCCCCGGCGACACGGTGAGCATCCATAGGGAGGGAGAGCCATGGGCTGGGGGAAAGGGAGGCTTATGGTGGGATGGAGGTGATGGGGCACCCATGGGTGAGCTGGGCGATGAGCACCCGAGAGATGGTTTGGGGGTTGAGTAGCGCCCAAGGGTGGGGATAGATAGGAGAGGGGCCCTCTGGGTGGACTGGGACATGAGGGTGCACCCAAGGGTGGGAGGAGGGTAATGGGGAACCACTGGGTGTGTGGTGTTAGGGGAGTGGCCATGCTGTGGTGGGGCTGGGTGGGGTA
>VWZO01003728.1:0-71482 GCA_013396975.1 Bucco capensis | reverse complement strand
AAAAAATAGTGTGATAAATCTAGCAGTTTCATTCCACTTGGGCATAATGTGGAATTTTGTAAAATTTTTTAACATACACAGATCCCTCCCTTTTCCTTTTTTAAATGAAAGGATTGCAAATCAAAAGACAAACAAACAAACAAAAAACAAAAAAACACACACAAAAAACCCCAAAACCAACCAACCACAAAACCCAAAACAATGTAAAGGAATATAATGTTTATAAGCTCAGGTTTTCCAAATACTGGAAAGAAAGCTGCTGGTCCTCAAAGTTCGGGGGTGGGGGGGAAAGGATGGTAGTGTTACTCAATATAAGGTTCCTCACATGTGAGAACAGAGTTTTTAACTGAACCTCTGCCGCAGTATTCGTATGTAATGTACTAGCTAAGCAAGTAATTTCAATTCAGCTTGTAAGAAAGTATCATGTTTCTTATTTACATGTGTTCATTGCTTTCTGGAGTGCTAATCCTAGACCATGCTGCACAGAGCCAGACCTAAACACAGTTGCAGCTCTTTGGTGGATGCTTGAAGTACTATGATATCAAAAGGTATTCTCAAAAATCAGATTATCAGGTGTATCAGATGTGATGTGCAGAGCTAGTAGAAGGACCAACTCCTCTGCAGAACAGAATGGAAATCTTTCTTTACCTCATCGGTGTGCTATGCAGAAAGTCTTTTCAGACCTGTAAAGCACTCACTGTATTGATGAACATCATGGAAAACCCTGCAGGAAATAAAATATTCAGTCTTCACAGAAGGTTTTCACTGAAAAATTCCTAGAACTACACACTGAGAAAGTGCTTTTTAGACAGTATTTACCAGCACTTGTTTTGGACAAGGTAGTACTCCAACACTCAGAAATAATACTTCTTGAAATTTGTTTTGACATAGTTTGTGCATAAAGTAGACTGAATGAAGTTGTCTGCAGGAATTTTAATTATGTCTTTTCTTAAACTTCAAATGCTTGAATTTTGTACACTTAGTGTTCTCTTAACTTCTTTCTGATTACCCATAAATCATTAATTACGCATGGTGGTTTTGTCTTGACCATGGACTAACTGCCATATGGCATAGTCTTCTATGCCAGTTATATACAGATGGTTTGGGTTCAGTCCACATCACTTACTGAAGAAGTGTTACACAGAAGTGTCTGTGATACTTACAGGACTGGTTTGGGTCTCGAAGTAGTTTAGCTGCTTCCATGCAGAACACAAGGTTATTGCTCATGGAGTAATATCAGCAACCTTACTCTGAACTGGCTAACATGAGGAGCTGTGATATCCACTGTCTCCAAACTGCCACTGCACCATCTTCTTTAGTGTAAGTGTTATCTTGAGTTCCCAGACCTATGCACCTCACACAAATGGGGTGCTGACCTACTGACTAATAATGCAGTAGTAGAGATACACTTGCATCCAAATAAGGATTCCCAATAATGCCATAGTCACTGAATTTTAATAGTATCAACAAAATGAAATAAAATCACCCCAAAATATTTTAGAAATAAAATGTGATTGTTCAACTGTGTTTCTCATTTACATAGTTACTGGTAAATGAGAAATGTAGACCATCACATTTGAAAAAATCCACCACCATCATCTTCGTGTTCAGGAAGTACATGATTGTCTCTTCCTGCTACCACACATGTGACAACTAGTCACCAATGACAGACCTTACATTTTTAGGTCAAATGAAGCTTATGCCCCCAAGTATTTTTTTTTTGTTCTGAATATATTTTTTTCATTTTTTTTATATAGTAAGGAAATATAATCAGAGTTTCTGTAAATTGTCTTTATGTCAATCAGAAATTATGATTTAATACATCTTTATAAATGTATATTTGCCTGAGATGTTTGAGGAGAGGAAATAATGGGTTTGGTGTGTGTTCTGCTTAGCTGTTCAACTATCTAAATTCAGTCAGAGAGGAGAAGAGTATGAGGATGACACTGATGAAGATTTTGCTATGTTTCTCTTTAAGAATTGCTGTAATAAGATGGGATTCCGAATTCAGAGGAGTACTCACTGTCACTGTGGTGAAGGTGAAAAAAAAGAATAGAGGGATTAGAAGAGAATTACAGTTAATTTGGAAGGAATCTTTGCTCATTATCCAAGATGAATGAGCAGAGACACAAAACAGCATTTTCAATCAATATTTTGGAAGAGTGTGAGCTCTGTACTTAAAGGGATTTGTAATAATGCCTCTTCCCTGCACCTTTTTCTCATGGGATGTCCACTTCAAATGGGAGATATGAACTTGTGACTTGAGCACATTCTTTACTGTGAGATTTTAAAGGAGGCTGTACAACCCTAAATTTCACATAGCAGCAGACATATTTGAAACAAAAAGAATAAAAAGCACATTTAATGAAGTGTCGTATCGGTCTGCTTTCTAGTGCTGACTTTGGCTTTGTATAGTCAGTGCTTAAAGAACAGAGTCTTTCATTAATTTGCCTTAACAAGCATAAATTCAGGAGATGAAAGTGAATTCTTTAATGGCATGCACATTACTGCATGGTGGAGTCTATCTGAAATATAACAGACAGGCTGAGCTTGCCGAAAATATCTGAAAAATATATCAGGAATTCAGTTTTGGCATCTGTCATAGTGTGATTACAATGGGGAAAATTAGAAGGATATTCTCACTGTTGTTTTTTTAATGTGCTCAGAGAATAAAAAGTGACAGGTGCATTTTTTTTCATAAAATCATTTGATGTTGAGATGCACCCCTCCACAGACAGAGACACAAAGAGCTTGATTTAATCAAACTTTATTTACAGGCTGTTTAATTTGAATCTTTTGGAGCCAGCACACTATGGCGAGGAGGCTGGGACACTGTGAGAAAGCCTTACTTCCGGTCTTGTCTTTTGCTTTAAACATTTTCTTCTCCTGATTTGCTTAGAAATATTTTAATTTTATTGCTGAATGTAAACCATAGTGAATTATTATTTATCCTACTAATTTCTGCTCTTGAGTCAGTCCTTCCTGAGCAGGGGAGGAAGCTTTTAATATAGTATTCATCAACAATTTTGATTGGTTTGTAATATAGTTAGGAAAAATGTGACTTCCTGTGTTCCTGTACACTGCCCTTTAGATCAGTTGGTTTTAGGATGACAAAAGCATTGAAGTCGTTAATTTACACTGAAAAGTAAAATTTCAAAAAACAAAGCTTCTTTATGTTATTGCTGCCAACATTTCAAGCACTACTCAAGTGCCCCAGAATGATCTTAATACTTTTATGCTGTCTGTTCAGTTGTTACATTTCTGCCTGTTATGATAAAGAAAGCCAGTGCATCCCTTCGTAGGAACTTTTGGACTTGTCTAAAATCCTACAGCTATTGTCACTAGCAACAAGTATTTTGAAATATTAGAAGTGATACCTACGTGAAGTGTTTTGTAATGCATCTTAAAATAATGTTTCTTCTGTTCTGAAACCTTTTCACGTGTGGTCCCTTATTTTGGGAGAAGAGGCAACACTGCTTGGAATATATTGCCAGGTGAGGAAAATATGTGAGAATTAAAAACCAGCTAATATAGAAAGAATATAGCTGGAGAAATTTACTTGTATTTTTTGTTCTCGGTGTAGCACTTCCATGGTACTCCTAAGCATACCTTATGCTACCAGATAGAATAAACAGTGTTTGAATTTTACTGAAAGTTGGATGGCTACCTAAATGTCGCTTTTGGCAGCATACTTTGTTTCCTGCCAAACCCTACATGAGAAATGATGTGAAACACCATCATTAGTGGGATTAGTGTTTTCAGTGACTGTCATTCATCTTTCTTTAGTTGTTTTTCTGTTCTTCAGGAATATACTGTGGAGCATTTTATAGAACTCCATGCTTATTAAGCATATGCCACAATATATGAATTTTGAAGACTGCCTTTTGAGTAGCAGAAGTACCTTTACATGTCCACTGAATTCATTTTGGCTCTCTGTAAGCATCCCTTCCAGTATAGTTGACATGTATTTAGCTACCTTACCAATTGCAATGCTGTTATTTCAGAATACTGAATGGGGCCCATGTTTACCTGCCCAGCACAGCACCTTGGAGAATGAAATTGAGCTTAAAAAACAAGGAACACCAGTCTTGGGAAATACGAGCACTCGTGATAGCAACAGCACATTACTAGAAGAAAATGAAAGATCATTGATCAGTGTTTGTACTTTACGAAGACTGGGCTGAAGTATATGGGGTAGAACAATGTTTGAAGTTTCAGCTGGCACAGTAATTTCTCTTTTTTTCTTTTATTCCTCTTATTATACAATAATGCTGGGAATTCCTGTGTTTGCTCTTATGGCTTTCAGAGAATCTTCCTTTTTATGCAAGAAAAGCAGGGGCAAAAAAAACCCAACACAACAAACCACTCAGTGAGAATCTATCATTTGTTTACTTCAAAACTGTCAGGTTTCATCCTGAAAGGTGTACTGTTGTACTAACAAGAAATACTGTTGATGAATAAAAATGCTTGGTGTGCGAACACTTTTACCCCACCATATGTCTTTTTTCTGCTTTACTGTTAGTCCATTTGTTAAGCTGCCCAGCTGTGTTACCCCTGCATAGAGCAGAAACCCCAAGACAGTGTGCTTTTATTCATAACCACTGCAAAAGTGCCTGACTGCAGTCAACAAAGATCTTACTGGCATATAATAGGAAAAAAAAAAAAAGCTTTATGTATCCCATCAGAGTTTTCTATGCCCCAGGTGCAAAGGCACACAGAGTTGGACAATCAAAGTAAGCTGGTTTTGCTAAGACTGAATCTTGATTGTATTTTCTTCTGAACTCATATCTGACTCTACAGTGTTTCCCAGTCCGAATGCTGAGTTCATTCTCAAGGTTTAGCTTTTTGGCATGTAAAGGAGATGCTGGAATTCCAAACTGATGTGCTGTATGTAATTGATAATGATTGATTAAATACAGCTAACACCTGCAGGACCTTTCTTTGTGCAGGGTAAATGGTGTCTGAGGAGTTCAAGAAAGGGAGCTGCAGAAATTATCTTTTTCATTCTGCAAAGGTTGGTTTGTGTTTCCCTCTTTGTACCTTCAAAGTCAGGATTAGTATTGTTTGCACAGACAGAAGGCTTATGTTTGTGATGATTAATGGAGAAGGAAAGGCCTTGAAATCCATCACAACTAACACATTGCCAGATTAAATTACTCAATCAGCTCCCAAATGGAAGGGCTAAAGTATTGCTTCTTAACTTGGGAGTCTTGCCAAATTTCCCTAGTTTAATCCTAAATTTAAAGAGCGTTTTGTTAGTTTTATTTTGGTTTTTTTCCCGGTTTCTAACTCAGTGTAGTTATTGCCTCTTGACTATAAATTAATCTTCAATTTAAATTCACTTTAACTCAATTTAAATGTTGTATGATTAAATTTACAATTGGAGGGAGTGAAAAAGACAGAAGTAGACTTCTGTGGTGCATAATGAAAGGACAAGAGGCAAGATGTGGGGACTAGCTGAAATACAAGAAAATCAATTTAAACTTAAAAAAAAAAAAAAAACACAAAAAACCCTGTGAGGGTGACTGAGTACTGGCACAGGTTGCTTAGAGAGGTTGTACTCTTTCCATCCTGGAGATATATTCAACACCCAGCTGGACAGAGTCCTAAACAACCTACTCTAGATTTCTCTGATTTGAGCAGGAGATGGGACTATGCAGCCTGCAGAGGTGCTGTTCAACCTCATCCAACCTGTGATCCTCTAATTCAATTTCACTGCTATTGTAAGCTGCTTAGGTGCCTAAGCATGATAAATCCATTATAAAAAGTTTAAAATACATTTGAAGATGAGTCTACTCTGAAATCTGTGTGAACTATTTCATCAGAGATGAGAAGAGACACCTAATCCTTAAAAATAGAACTTAATTTCTGCCCTAAAACAAAGCCACTCCTGTTTTGCTGCATCATCACTACGCAGTGCAAGAAATCGGGAGTAGGGTGTAAGCCTATTGGAGCTGATTCTTCAGTGTTTCCATGGGCATGATGCTTTTGCAGAATACCTCATCTCAGAAGAAAATCTCTGGCAATTTCACCATCATGTCCTGCTTCTTGAGAAATGAAGTTCTGTGGGCCAATGTGGAAGTCTTCTTAGAAAATCCTTTAAAACTCTAGAAATCTAAATTCTTAAGAGCATTATTCAGTGTTCCAGCCTATATTGATTCAGTTAAGTAGTTACTTTAATTCAGCTGTACATATGCATACATTATAATTTCATCTGAATTCAGGGCTACCACATATTCTCGTTGTCCACAGAAGTTTTGCTTCATGAAGCACCAAGGATGAACAGCCATCATTTAAAATCATCTAGCTAACCTTTTTTTTTCCTTTTCCCTTCTTCCTTCTTTCATCTTCCTTTCTTCCTTATTCTTTCTTTCCTTTTCTTTCTTTCTGCCCCCTTGCTTTCATACTTTTAGTCAGCTTGCAATATGGTAGTCTAATGCTAGAGTAAACTTACTATTTATTAATAAGGTATTTTAATTACATATATCTTTTTAATGAAGTAATGCCTTTACCTCTTGTTATACAAGCTTTACCCAGCTTATTGTCCATTTGTAATTATTAATCTTGTAAAGCATGGTGGATATAGTACATTTAAAATTTGAGGGCTGCAACAAAATATTGATTAAAACAATGATGAATAATCATGCAAAGTTTTTATAATGCATATACGTAAGCCAGATTTCAGTTAATATAAATAGGCATTCAGCAGCATAACTGCTGGCAGAGTCAAGTGAGAGTCTGTTCTTTCTTTCCACTCAAGTAAATGGTAGGAAATGTTACAAAAGAAACACTGGAAGAGAAGCAATTCTGATGTGCTCTTTTGGCTTTGGTGGGGCTCGTGCACTGCCACAGGTGTTCCATGGTATGTGCAAAGAACCAGCTTTTGCTGAAACCTGAGCTGGTTAAAGTGCCTTATGCCCTTTGACCTTGCTGCATGCTGTTTTTTAAAGGGCGAAATACCGGAAGACAAGGATAGCAGAGGAAACATGAAGAGGAGAAAATTCCTCTGTAATAAGTTTCTGCAGTCCTGGACTTGTCATGTGTTAGACATCCCTTGGGGAGAGGCTACATTTATCTTCACTTGAACCTTAGGGATGCTGAGAGCCATTGGGAAGTAGGCTTTAAGGAGAGGAGATATGTGTGCGCGTGTGTGTTTGTGTTTGTGTGTCCTTCCTTCAAGAAGGAAATCTTAAAAGGCCCAGAAAGAGTGGTGAGGCACTGGAACAGCCTTCCCAGGGAGGTGGTTGAATCACCATCCGTGGAGGTATTAAAGAAATGTGTAGACATGGTGCTCCAGAATATGCGCTAGTGGCAGGCATGGAGGGGTGGTTGTGATTGTTTGTGTGTTGGTGTTTTAGTTTTTGGGGGTTTGTTTTTGTTTGTTTGTTCAGTTTTTTGTAGGACTCAGTGATCTGAGAGGTCCTTTCCAACCTTGAATGTTCTGTGTGATTCTGTGAATCCTTAAGACTTTTTTAGCTTCTTTCTAAGGTTTACTAATTTGTCTTAACCTAATGCTGTTATGAAGAGTCATATCTACAAGTCTGAAGACTAATGCATCCCAGATTTCACTTACACATCCAGGCTAACTGACCTGAAGTATAAGCAATTGTGTACTTTTGTACTGTAGAATCATTATGGTTGGCAAAGACCTCTGAATCATCGAGTCCAACCATGTGTACATGTTTTCCCATTAAAAGCAGACTTCTTGTTGTCTTTAAT
Source organism: Bucco capensis (assembly GCA_013396975.1). Taxonomy (NCBI): domain Eukaryota; kingdom Metazoa; phylum Chordata; class Aves; order Piciformes; family Bucconidae; genus Bucco; species Bucco capensis. The sequence continues at coordinate 63,763 of VWZO01003728.1, read as the reverse complement.
ATCTGTATTAATTTGGAACGCATGCACCAAGAGTAAAATCTGTTTCATTCTTTTTCCAAATTCAATCCCCTCAACCAAAGAATTTGGAAGGGAAAAAAAAAAAAAAGGGCAGAAGGAAATGATGACCTTATTATGTCTGGATCTCATCCTGATGAAGGACCATATCTCTTTAGCATTGAAAGGAAGTAAAAACAAGAATTAAGAACTTTCTCTGATTACTACTGGGATAGCAGTGTTCTCTTTCCTCTACCTGCAAGGAAATGCTTCAAAGCAGCCATTTATTCAGGCTGTGTAATTCTTATCTCTTTTTACTGTGACTGGCTGGCATCTTTCATTTTACCCTAACACTTGGGCTTGTGTGCCTCCTACCTGATTTTTTATTCACCTGAGACACACGTCTTTGGAGGGTGGTGAGTGATTGCTTCCTGGAATTGGAGAAATGGGCATACTCCAGTGGCAGTGCAGCCTGCCTGAGATAGTTGATTTCTTGCTGTAGCCCTCTTCCTTGCCTTTTCACTGTTTGACTGTGTAGGGTGGGTGACTTTGGTGTAACAGATAAGGAAGTACTGAAAATTAGTACCTAAGGATTTTTTAACTGTAAGCCAACCAACTAGAGCAAAGGAAAATGAGGACACCGAAAATAAAATTTAACAGCTTATCTATAGGGGTACTTAAGTGCTTGCCTAACGTTCATCTTTTTGAAAACCTGCCCTCAAGGAAAATAATACTGCACTGTGCATAACCTGAGCAATTTAGCAAACACTCAGAATATATTTGGAAGATTAATAGCATCATAATTTCCCCTTTTTTCCCCTCATAAAGCCGTGTACTAGGGGCTCGTCAGGTTGTGTATTAGATAATTGAGTTGTTATGCCAACAGGCTCTGGTGAAAGGTGTTACATCAGTGATTTCTTTTTTATCCCACTGTGCTTTGATCTCCTGCTATAAAGCAGAAGATCTAACAGTGGAAACTTTTGAAGATGATAGATGAATTTTGCTAATCCACTTTTCATAATCCTTACAAAAAATGTCTGTCCTTATCGGTCAGAAAAGATTTAATAGCTGTTGTTTCTTGAAAGTCTCACATTATCAGAATTGCAAACTATAGAATTACTCTTATGAAATACTTTGCTAGCATGTTTTGAAATGTTTTTATAAATGTCTTAGAACAAATTAATAAAGATGCTCTTTTGTTAACCATTCTTTGTTTGTAGTATTTTCTCACTAAAATGTGAAACTCATTTGCAAGAAAGCACTCACTGTGCAGTGATGAATATTTGCTGTCCTTGTTGGTGATAGTTGCATGGGTTTAGTTTTGTATTGTTGGAATTCACTGAATCAGTCAACTTAATTCAACTATACTAGTTCCAAACAGTATATGGTGTTGAAACAAATGATGAAAGTCTTGGCTCACAAGATGTAAAGCATTGTAGCTGGTGGAACTGTTGCAACAGTAAACAGTACATTGAATACCATTTGCAAATTTTGGGGCAATAAAATGTGGCATCTTCTAGGAAAAAACAAATACCTGTGTTTGTCTCTGGATGAAGTTCACACTTATATCACCCAGATGAAGTCAGTAAATTTACTGCAGTTGCCAGGATTTTATCGGGCACAATCTTGCCCAATACATCTTAGTTGAGCTCCTCACATCCCTGGAAAACCATGCTTAGGGAAAATCGTCAACAACGCTTAGGACTTTAAAAAGTACTCACTAGTTCTGATTATATTTTCTCTCTTTTTCTTGACAATAGCTTTGGGCCAGATAATGCTCTATGTCGATGGCATGAATGGAGTAATAAATCATAATGAAACCATCCAATGGCTGTACACGCTTATTGGGTCAAAGGTAAGACACTCTCCCAAATTCTCATTTTTGGTGAGTTTTTGGTGTTCTTTAAATGCAATTTTTTTCCTATTATGTATGCATTTAGGGTATAAACAGACTACATGTTAGTTTTTAAATGAGTACATGCATTGAAATCAGGGCACATTGAGCTGTTATTTCTTTTTTACTGTTTTTGTACTCCTTTGTGCCATTGGCACATATTCTGCTCTTAAAAGCAAAGATAGCAAAGATGTCCTCATTACATTGCAGTTGACCATGGAGGAGATTCTTTTAGTCTCGGAGTTGCAGTTCCCAAGACATTCTTTGGAACCACTTTTGAGGATTTTTTCCCCCCTTTCCATTCTATGAATGTAAATCCTTTTCTACAGTTTCACCATTCTACACTGCTCAACTTTGCCAAGCACTGGGGGAGGACAATTAGAGTGATTTCCTTCTTAGAACAGAATAGACTATTTCAGTTGGAATGGGCCTACAACAATCATCTAGTCCAACTGCCTGACCACTTCAGAGCTGACCTAATTAAGGCATGTTATTAAGGGCATTGTCCAAATGCCTCTTAAACACTGACAGGCTTGAGACATTGTCCACCTCTTTAAGGAAGCCTGTTGCAGTTTGGCCACCCTGTTGGTAAAGAAGCACTTCCTAATGTCAAATCTTCTTATGCCTGAAGAGCCCTAGCAGACAAACTCTGGCACCTGCCTACAGGGGATTCTTTGTTGGTCCCTACATTAAAGGACCCAAAAGCTGAAGGCCAGAGTATTAACTACTTGGGTTGGTCTTCTCCAGTGGAGTAGTGATTTATATAGTGCACAAATCACTTTTAAGGCTGTCTTTTCTGGAATCTGAAAGGAAGCAGAATACTGATTCTGCTGGCACACAATCCTGAAGGGCCATANGAGTTTAATGCTCCCTCTGCTATTGGCACAGTTATCGCACCAGGGGCCACAGAAGACCCCAAGTGATTTTCAGACTGTGCCTGGGCCATAGTGTAGGTAGACCACAAATATACCATTCTCCAGTCTCTTAGCTGTCCAACTTTAGGAGGTTTATTAAGGTCTGCAGGGACTGCTGCTGCTCTTGCCACATGGACCTGCTTGGAGTAGATCAGTATAATACAAAAGTCGTAATAGTGTATGTTAAGCTATTGCTAACAACTCAGAACTTACCATAATTGGTGGAGTTGAATCTATAGTTAGAATTACAAAGAAATTTCCAGGAACTTTTCCTCAAGTGATCTAGTCGCAGAAAGTTGCCATTGGATACTGTAGTGACACAGAGATGCTGCTGCTCTCCCTCTTTCCCCTGATAGTTTTCATAACGCAAGGAGACAAAGAGCTTAGTGACCCAGGGGCCTCCTTTAGCCACTACAGAATTTTTTCTATGATACGCAAATTCACTGCTGCAGCCGTTTATCAAGTCAAAGAGCAGATGCTGCAATATGGAAAGAACCAATTTATCTTGGGTTGACATTCCTATATTGGTAGATATGTATTATGTTTATCAAATTTCAGGCTTCCAAGGTGTGGTTCATGACTGGGAGAAGATGAGGAGAAACTTCTCCTCCATGGAAAATGTTCCACTGTTACCTGGGTGTTACACTGGGCAGTTTGTCCTCTTTAAAGAGGGAATATTAGCCACAATTTGAAAAGTAGTGCAAGATGAGAGAGAAATGGTTTGCTTGGTATAGATCTTCATTCTCTATGGAATAGATGAAAAAGACAAGCAAGAAACGAAAAAAAAAATTGCCATGACCATGGTTATTTTGATTCTCTAATGCACTTAATGGGAGAGGGATGGGGAAGAAACATGACTGTATTGCTACCTTACAGATTAAATTCTGTTGAGATTTTCCTGACTGGAGTACTTCAGCTCTCGCTCCTTAAGTTCTTTTCTCCCTCCCCCATTGCCAGCCTGAATGATTATCTCCATGTTCTGGCTCAGTGCCTGCAGCTGAGGAATGCAGGCAATGTGCCTTGAATAGTTTGGTTTCAGGTAGCATTGAAGTTGCTTTTTCATTATTCTTTGACTGTCTTGGAAGAGATCTAAGTCCCTGTCTGTGTGTCAGAAGTTAACTGAAGGTATGGCAGGCTTGCTGTCACACTGTGGGGGGACAGCTGCTTTATACACTTGAAGACAGTTTTGACTCTCTGTGGAAAACGAACCCCTGGAATCTGCAATGCTCCTAGAGGCTAATTTGCAGCCCTGCTTTGCTGATGCCTTCTCTGCAGCAAAGATGGTGAAAAATGTTAACACTGCTAAACAAAAAAGGAATGATGAAATTGCCAATTGGTCTTGGGACAGATCCCTCTAACAGGGTGCAGGAGTGCGGTCATTCAGATGCCACAACTGCAATGTATGTTTCCTTGCCTTCTGAAAAGGTTTATTATACCTTTTCAGACCAGGTTTATTATACTTAGCAGTGAAGGCTGTTGAATCTTTTCCACTGTTTGGGGTTTTTGTTGGTGGTGGTTTTTGTTGTTTTGGGATTGGGTTTTTTTGTGTCTGGGGGGGTTTGTTTGTTTGGGTTTTGGGGGTTTTTGCCAACTTCTGTAATGGTTTTTGACTTTACTGTTACTTGGTTTGCTCTGTCACTCTTGCTCACTTGGAGTGAGTATTCCACTTACTGGCCCACTGCAGCACACACATTCAGCAGAGAGGACCTTAGGGTGTAGCACACTGAGCACTGCAACAGCTATAATTTTGTTACCTAGCTCCAAGATCACTCTGTGCACCTAGCAGTACTTCTGTACAGGGATAGAGGAAGGGGTTAGGAAATAAACTTTAAAATTGGTGAGAGAAAAAAGAACTATAAGCAATTTACTGAAAGCCTAGTCTGTTGCCATTATGTTCTTTACTATTGCTAGTTCCGCTGCAGTTTTACCCCCTGAACATCAGTGGATGCTTACATAGATGAATTATCAGAAGTTGCTGATAATTCTATAACTGTTGTCTAAATTTGCTTTGAATAAAGTTATGAGAGATATGGTTAAAATTCCAACAGTGTGACTCCACTGGTGCTGCTGCTGCCCTTACCACTGGGTAAGAGGCACCAGTGGTGTCAGTGAGGAACTGAAAAGTGGGAAGAAAGTTTATCTTAGATGACTTATTTGTTAATGGACAGACAGAGCCTCCTGTTTCAGATTGGTATTATGTCGGTGCTAGATTGGAAATTTAAAGTTAGCAGTATTCTTCGTCTGCCATGTTATTTAAAGAGAGGAGCATTATCAGCACATCCCAGACTCTTGGGGCCACTGCCAGTCCTTTGCAAGACACATCCATGTGTGACCACACCTATGTGTGCCAGTGACCTTTCACAAGCTGGCTATAGACTGCTTTCCAGTCATCAATGGCTAATACATCCCTGGCATAAAATGTTTAGAGCATAATCCCAATTGAAATGTACATTACTGCTATTTCATCATTAGTGATATAGGCAGCAATTCATCAGCCTTTCCCTGTTTAACAAAGCATTCAAGTATGTACTTAATGATAGGTATATGGTTACATGCTGTTGGCTTCTAGAGAACTTTTAATACGTAACTGACATCAGTAGTATACTGCTGTAGGAGTACAAAAGAGGGCTAAAGCATGGCCAAGGCTCTGACCATGTTATATAAGATAGAAGTTACGTAAATAGGAAATATTTGTGTCAACAAAGTTTTCTTTTGGCATTCATTGGTAGCATGGAACATTCTTGCAAGATAGTTTGCTTTTTAGAAGACAAATGTAGGAGTCAATGCATGTTAGCTGACAGTGCTTTCAGAACTGCTCCTTAGTTTTTGCCTTTTTTTTTTATTATTATTATTATTTTGAGTAGATAAATTAATCTGTCAACCATAACACACATTTCAACCTCACGGCATCTGGGAAATGGTATTTCACTGCTTTCTTGGTGTTCTGCCAGCTATATGTTGCTGCTACTGAAGCTGGTATTAAGTCTTTGTGTTGTATTGCAAGCGGTATTTAGCCTCGTTGTAAGGGGACCCGAGGTATTTGTTCATGCTGGCAGCTGGCACCCCAGAGCCCTGTGGAGCTCTACGTAGATCACCTACAGATAGTCTCAGTTTGATGGTGATGGTAAGGGCTGTTGGAAAATGCCTTTTACCCACGTTAAAGACATGCATGCAGTAACCCTTATTAAGGTGTATTTTTCATCTGTTAGCATGTATGGCTTAATATATATATTATCTTTCATGTGCATTCGTATTCCCTCTGACATGATAATAGAAAGTGAGCAATACTGTATCAATACCTTAACCTTCTTCAGGACTGGCTACGGAGTGTTTACAAAAAGCACACTTCTGAACCAAACATCTTGGAAAAAACCCAGCTATTTATATCGTACACTGGAGAAGCAAATGTTCCTTTGAATGACAAATCCACAGGCTTTTGCTGTTCCACCTCAAACTTCAAACCACATCTAAGGCATTAAGTGGTCCAAAACCTGAGTCTGGCTTCACCTTTTCTTTCCCCTCATTTCTGACTGCTACTGATAATGATTATTTTTTTCCCATTTGATGATCCAGGCTGTTCTAATTTCCCCCAGGGGAGCTAAAGCCCCCTTTTGGCATTGTTTTCAGTGAAAAGTAATCCATTTTCAAAGTGGTGCTGGGTAACCTCAGAAGACAGGGTGGAATGCTGGGCCCAGGCTGATACAACAAGGTTGATTAAAGATTCCTATCTCACATCTTGTTTTAATATTTTTTTTCTGTTGTGCTTCTGTCTGGGTCTTAGATTGCAAGGTTAAATACAAACTTTAACTAGCAAGTTGTTCCCTGTGCTTCCCTTGGTATTGAAGTAGTGACTTTTGAATGTTTTAAAATGTAATTCAATTCAGAAGAAGAAAAAATATTATTTAAAAGGAAAAAACCCACAACATTCAACAGAATGTAGTTGTAGTTGGGGAATTTGTTGATTTCAAAAGGAAAGGCCAGTAGGGCTGTTTTTCCTGTGCGTTGCCAGTGACATGTTAAAACATGCACATAGTTGGTAAGTCATTTGATGAGAGTTTTGAGAGAAATAATATTCTAAGTCACAAAAAGCACTAAAATTGTTCTTACAAGTGAATTATTTCCGGTATATAGAGGTAAATACTCAGTTTAAGAACTTGATTAAATTAGTCTACATTTCACAATTCATTTGTACAAGTGCTCAACTGAAGTCATAAGCAGATCAGAGACTACTATCTAACTTAACTTTGTGCTTCTCTATTCTTCAGGAAATTTCTTGCCAAATCCTATGCAAATTGATGTTGAAGTGCATCTACACATATATACCAAAAACTGGTTTGTAGTCATGGAGAGGGGCTTAACAAATATGAATAAGACTAAAATAGTAGCAGTAGTAGTACTAAAGCCCAAAGCATGTTAAACTAAATCATCACCAAAATTGGATGGGGTTACTGTTTTGTTGAGGGTCTTGGAAATACAATGTATTTGCATCTCATTTTTCTGGTAACGTATTTTGAAAGTCGTTGTGTGTATGGATGACCTATTCTGAGTTAACATTGCCTGGATGATGAGAATGAATATGCATAGGAGCATGCCTGGAAGTTGTGCTGTAAAACTGTCCTTTGCTTTGTTCTTAGTGTGTTTGGAAGGTGCTCTAGAAAAGCTGGCCAGCTAAAAGAATTAAGCATCCAGAAAAAATTACACAGCCTGGGGACCTACTCTGATAAACTTCACATGTTGTCTTCTTCCAAATCTGCTGCCTTGATGGTTAACAAACTCTTGCAGCCTGACAGTAAGACCCCCACAAACAGCTAATGTGCTAGCTGTACAAATTGTATCATCACTTTTACCTCCAGCCACAACTCTGATAAGCCTGTGATTTTGTTCTGTTTTCAGATCTAGCCCAGGTAGAAATGTCAGTTAGGTGTCAGTCTTACAGGCTTTTGAGCTTCTTTGTCTCCTGGAAGGGTTTGGAGCAAAGCTGAAATCTCCCCTTGAGCTCTAAAATCAGTGTGGTCTCACACATGGTCTGCCCTGTGCTCAAGACCTTGTGCTGTGGTGAACAGGTACAACTGCTTTGAGTTCAGTGAAACTCTGAATGTTCATGTCAGCTAGACAGCTGGCTCTTAAATTTAATCTGCTGTGCATTTGGTCATTGAACTCTTGTTATGAAGATAGTTGTGTGAGAGAGAAACAAAATCCTGGATTTATAGGAACTTTCCTACTTCCTGCCTCTTAAGGCCTTGAGCCGCTCACCCAGGTCGGCAGAGAGCTTCCCTCTTCTTTCACTCATAAACTGTAACAGCACTGTTGCATGAAAGGAGTTTATTTGGAATTATGTTTAATGAGTGCTTTGAAGATAAGGATCAGGATGTTGCAATAAACTTGGAATAGGATACACCAGCTAGTGCAGACTACATTATGTGCTTGCTTTGGTTTGTCCAACTCAGCAGACAGACTGCTATGAGTACTGCTCTTCTTTACCAACCATATTTTTAGATGGGTTTCAAATTCCATCAAACACGAAACTATATAGTTGTCCAGTCCTGCAGTGATAACTATTCCTTAGGCTTCATCTGTTGCACCCACTTATGAGTATTTTGAAGGGATAAATACCCATTTTTCTGTGTTCAAAATGAACTCTTGTAAAATAAGACGATAGTAGAAAACACAGAGTTCCTCACATCATATCAGAGATCTGATATCAAGTCGTTTGAAGTAGAGGATGAGAAAATTCAATGATTAACTGCCAACAACATGGCAAATGTTCAGGCCCAACTTTTCACTCAGTCCCATCTGAGAAAATGTCCTGTTAGTGATGAGTGAATTATGTCCAAATATTTCCAGAAGATACAATGCATCTAGACAGATATACAAATTTCTTGTTGTAAAGGAAGTAAGGGAAAAAAAAAAGGCAGGCGTTGTACTATAATTAAGTAGGGAGGGTAAAAATGGAAAACAACCTAAAAGTCTGTGCTAGCTTTTAGAATTACCTTAGTCTCTCTCACTGCAGAAGTTGATTGTCACAGATATGTTACCATTCACATTTGTAAGAAAATTTTTGTGCCTTAGGTCATATCTATTAGTATTTTTATTAGCCAGTAGGGTTTTCTGACAAGCATTATGTCCAACATTCCTGTGAGAGGAGAAGGAAAATGTGGAGAATTTGTCTGTATTGAGGGATGAGACTAAAGAAACTGGAGCCTACTTTTCAAGCATGCTTTGACTATAAAATCAATTGACTAAACAAGAAAAATAGAAAATTTTCAACCATAAATTGTCAGATGGAACAGTGAGAAGAAATACGAAAGTTACTCCAAGGATAAAAAGCAGCTGGTTATAATCCAAGCTTGTAGCCCACACCTGATATTTTTTTGCATATCCAAACACAGAAATCAGCTTGACCAGAACTACAATGTACACTGCACAGGTAAGTGCTTCTTCACGCAGGCACCTACATGTGGCCTTAAGAGTAGGCATCCTGGTGGGAAGCCATTTGGCAATCTTTCCTTGTGCTGCTGAGCCCTGTTCTTCAAGTCTAATACTTTGTGCTGCCAAACTCAACAGCTTCTGACACTGGAAGATTTTGGAAGTAGTTTTCAGTCTCATACGACCACATGTGTTATCAAATGTGGCTGTATGTTAAACTGCATACCAGGACATGTGCCAGTCTATTGGGTGACTGATTGTAGTTCATGTATTTACACTTATAAGTAAATGGGTATCATAAATCAAAGTTGTATGCTTACGTCAGTGGCAAATATCCATCTTACTCTGTTGTTGTATCCCCATAGCAGCAAGCCACTGGGCAAGTCCCTCCATGTGATAAGCAGATGTACTTGTATGCAGTGAGGCCTTGAATCATGGGGAGTGGGAACCATGACTGTGCCATGTGTGGTACATGAAATAGATCAGTATGAAAAATAAGAAAATGCACTGTAGTGAATAGCTGTGTTTCCAGGAAGTGCCAAGAATTCGTGTCTCACTTGTACTTATTGACAAATTGTTATATTATTCCTCTTCCTTCTGCATGGGGAGATCAGTATAAGAGATAAACCTGGCATTCAGATCACCTGAAGCTTAATTAAACATCCTGAGTTTTAGACAGAGCTCTTGGTTGTTCTGCCAGCAGAAAATGCAAGGCAGCATGTGTGTGCTGACATGACTTCTGGAATTCTGTGAGAAGAAAGGAGATGGTCAACCTTTTGTATTCTTCAGCCTGTATAAATGCTAGGGGGATTTATCGCTGTCAAAGGGCATCATGGTTAATTTTTACTTAATCCCTCAGATTTTAAGAATGAAGGTAGTCTTTTCTCATCTTAACAAGGCTTTGGGCTTTCCTTACGTATTTATCACAATACTCTGTGATACTCCTTCTTTGACAAGCATAGTTTGATTGATTTACCAGGATATGAGTAGAGAGCTTTTGTTAATTGCTTAATTTTTCTCACTGTTTATAGTAAACATTTGGAGATTCAGACTTTGTTACCAAGTTGCTTCTTCCTCTCGCCTCTATTTTGATGATAACTGAATTATGACAGTTTTTTTAGAAGAACTGCGCTGTTCGGTGTGGATCATTTTTACATTTTTTTGCAGAAATACAAGTATAGTTTTTGAGGAAACAACAGGAGAAATTCTACACAAAGTTAGTTTAGACTTTTAGCTGTACAAGGATCTCATACTCCTCTAAATACATGAATTGAATCCGTTGTATAATGTGTGTTTGCTGATATGAGGCATTTAGGATTCATCTTTTTCTGCAGAACTGTGTTGCTTAATCTTGTCTCTCTATTTTTTTCTAAATGTCCTATCTTTTTGGAAACTCCTTGAGACAGAAACTGCATTGCCTTTATTTTTCTGAAATTTGTCTGTCTTCTGGTTGTCATATATATAGTGTGGTAGTGGAATCCTGCCTTCAGGAAAGAAAGTGGTATCCAGTGTTTTCCACAGCATCATGTAAACCAGATCTGAGACAGTTCAGCCAACACAGCAGTTAATATACAAGTATTTTGCTTTTAGCTTAGCCTGGGAGAATGGCCCAGCCAGAGAGGGAGTCCGTACATAGGGGGACCCAGGCTGAATCAAGCTTCCAGGCACATTCTTGAACCAGTTTCCAAATCCCTTTGTGCCCTGATCTCTCATCTGGAAAATTGGTATTTGGATTTTAGAGCCCTGGGGGAAGAATATGAGGGAGTGGAAGGACGGATTATATGTGTTGAAGACAGATACATAGGTGAAAGTTGAACCTAATACTAATTGTTCCCATATCTGTCCTTCTGGCATCACTCAAAAATGCTTGTCATTCCTTTATTTAGATATAGTTGTTCTTTAAAGCAACAGCTACTAGCTGAAGGTACGTGGATAATAGTAAAAAATAGGCTGTATCAAAAATGGAAACCACCAAAATATTTATGATAGCTTTATATTCAGCATGTAGTGCACCTCAAGGAACCTCTGAGTTGCAAGCAGCTCAGGTCTCTCACCAGGTTATTGCCCTGGGGCTCATCATGGTTACCTCACAGATTTTATGTTGTTCTCCTCAGTTACAGGACTAGTCCTTAGGAAGGAAGATGTCTGTAAAAAGCATAATTGAAGTATTACTTTTCATAAGATCAAGATCAAACGAAAGGTTCTCTGATAAGTTTTCTTTCCTTTTTTTCCTTTTCTTCCACAGTTCTCTAGTAGTAGTTTATACCAAATAAAGTCTTTTCAGAACAATTTCCTGCATACCACCAGGTTCTTTAGCCAGCTTCTATGATACACTGAAATGAGTCTCATCTGGACATGCTGTGTACTCTCTTTCCATATTCTGCTCCTCTTTGATCACAGCAATCGAACAAGGAGCTCAGATGCTTCCTGGTTTGCCCCCCTCTATCTCTCTAGTATTTTGTTTTTTGAAGACCACACTAATGAAAAACAAGAATGTGGTGTTCAGTATAAAAAATACTGTTAATAACACAGCCAGCATGGAATTTTTTATAGATTGGTCCCTTTTATTTTAATTTCCTCTTCATATGAAAAGATACAGAACTGTAGCAAATGTATGCTTTGTCTTTTTCATTTCCAGCAGCGTGTAGACTGCTTTCTTCTTTAGTTTAGTAATAAAATTAAAGCATCCTCTCAGAAGCCATTTTTTCTCAACTTTACTTTAAATTTCATTATGTTGTTGTCTAAGCATCTTGTTGTTATGATTTTGGAGGGAAATGGAACACTTTACTAACTCACAGTTTGAATGTTTCCTCAGTTGAGCTTTGCATATTACAGCCTTTCTAGCAGATTGTAAATAGAAGGAATAAAATGGGACAAGAGACCCCTGCAGGTATTAATGTATGGAATTGCCTCTAAATTGTTAATCCCATGTGGGTTGCATTTCTGTTCACTCTGTTTTTGCTTAAATAGAACAGATTTCCAGTTCTTCATATTTTTGTACCTTCTGTGTCACTTCCACTCTGTATGGTTTGCAGTTGTTTATGGTCAGATCGCTGCTTCCTGAGTGCCCAAGTTCACTTTCTGACAGTGGAAGATCTACATTCAGAGCAGAGCATCTGACAGAAAATGTCAGTTCACTAAGGAGAAATGGCAGTATATGTCAGAGAGGATAGCCTTGCCTTTTACTAGGGTGGATTTTGTATAGGAGCAGTAAGTGCTCAGATGTCCCAAGGCGTTGGGCCATGGGACAGGATCTCAAAACTGACTGCAAGATTTTCCTGACGTCATCACCTGATGGAGTAATACTGCAATTACTCATCTAGGGGGTTGTTTTTTCTTCCCTTTTGCTCAGAAGGGTGGGTTAGGATTATTCGTCATCTTTGGCTAAACTGACATGAAGTTATGTGGAACAGATGGACATTACCAGACTGCCTTTACCTACAGGTTATTAGCACAACATGTTTTGACAGGTCTGAATAGTTCAATCCCAGTCTGCACCAGTTATAATACTATGGATGTGAAAGGCACTGGTAGTGTGCTGCCATTATTCTTTAGTTCCAGAACAAAAATGAAGCCTGAAAAAGCATCCTTCCTTTCCTTTCAGAGGATTGCTTTCTAAAGTCTTTGCAGTAAGTTGCTTTTCCTCATGGAAGTGAGTTGCAGTTTTAGAGGAAAAAGGGGGAATTTTTTCAATTGTTGGAGCTTCAGAAGGTTTTAGACTGACCATTTCCTTTGAAAACAGGCTATTAATTTGTGTGTCTGATTTAATTTTAAATCCTGCTTTGTCAATAACATAGTTTACTTCTATGTCTTGTATGTTTAGAACCAAAGGAAAATGAAAATCTGGACTTCTTTAGAGTTGGTATTAACACCTGCATCCATGTGAGGTCTAGGTTTTGTGCAATGGTATGGACACATGTAGATGAATGCTGACACACAGGCATTTTCTCTGACTGCTCTGGAGAAGCAGTAGCCTCAGGGGTGGCCACCGCACGTCTGCAGCAAGTAAAGAACAAGAAAGGAGACCAGACAGGACAAATCTTGTACAACCAAGATGCAACACTGCAGCTGTTCTCATGTAGAAGGAAAAAATATCAGTGGGAGGAACAAAAAGCAAGCTACCTTTTCTGCCTTGGAAAAGCCATCCCACAGCACCACCTAGCAGGGACAGCTGGATATGAATAAACAGACTGAAGACAAGACTGGCTCAAAATGCTACTGGGAGATTACAATGTTGAGAAGGACTGTGTGCTTTGAAACAGCTGTTCCAGCCAATAGCTAGCTCATTGACACTAGTTCAGTTATGCTGCCCTTCTCTCCTGCAGTTGTTACCTTTTATTATTGGATATTTGTAGCCTGATGCAGCTAATCTCTCTGCATATCTGATGAAATATATCTTCAGGTTTGGAGGTTTTTTTGTAGTCTGGAGTTGTACTCTTTGACCCCATGAGTTTTTTAATACCTAGTTTAATAAGAGTGATGGCATTAATTGTCTTGCAATTTATGTTCTTGTCTGCATTAGTCCAAGGTGCCAAGGGTAAAATCCCCCAGCAGTCTACTGAGGAATACTGCCACAGCACAGATTTCACTAGCCTGGCAAACACAGCCTGATCTCACTCCTGTGCCTGGGGAAGATGTGCTAGAAAATAGTTATGCTGCAGCTGCTGGCTGCCTCCATTTTTAACAGTAGTTGTTTAACATGTTTGCTTTTCTAGGGAGACCAGAACTCAAGCTTGCTTTTGAGCTGTAAATGTACAGTATTTATTTGTGAAATTGTAGCAGCCTATTGTGTTACTTTGTTACTTGATTAATCTTGATCATCTCCATATCCTGAACTGCTTTTTAGCCTTCACCCTAAACAGATGGATATGAAAGGCTCTGGCAATACCCACTTGTGGGATGCTGTCTAGGAGCTGAAAGGAAAAATTCTGGAGAGCAACTAAAGAGGCAGTTTCAGAGCATAAGTTGTAGTTGGTAATGCTGAACTAGAGCAGCACTGGTCCTCCTATGAATTGTGGTGTGGATATACAAATTAGAAAAAATATGACTCAGTAATAGGAAGGAGTAGTAGGACTTTCAGCCTGTAAAGATTTTTAGTTTGGCATTATGCATGTAGGCAGATCTGCTTTACTACTCAGAAGCAGTACAAAGAGATCTCTGGCAGCAAGACTGAAATTCAGTCCCTTCCAAGTTTTGAGATCTTATTTTGCTGGTTAAAGCAGGTGATTTGCTATCAAGACTCTTAATTTGCTCTGCATCTTGGTAAAAGTGATTTTATTTTTATTATTTAGAGCCAATAACTATACAATTAAATCTATAGGTGGACATTTAAAATATTCTTTCAGATATTGTGAGCCATTTTACTTTTAGGAAAGGAAATTGGCTATGGAGTACCGTGGAAAATTTAAACAAACAAACAAAAAGACAGAAAAAACACCTTTTTTTTCTGGTAATTCCATGATCGATGTGGTAGTAACTTTCATGCTTTTCACACATGACCCTTCTCATCTCCTTTATGGAACTCTTTAGATGTTTAGGTAAATATTCCCTGTCAAGTGTATGAAACTTTCTAAAAGTAGGCAAAATAACACCAAAAGTAATAGTTCAGTGTAATTTTAGTACTCTCAGTACACTCACCTCTTCAAAAATGTTCCTCAGTTGAGAAAGTCAAATCTCAATTACATTTTCTTTTGGCTAAATCCATAGGAACCATTTCCATCAGACATTACACAGCTACCACAGTGCATTCCAGTTGATCTTTCTGGGTACAATGATCATATTCTGCAGTAGTTTGTTTTACTACTTCTGTGAACTGCTGCCCCTTGTTTAGGGGATCACTGTATTTACTGATTTTACTTGCAGTAAAAGAGTGACTTTAGAAGAAAATGGAAATAATCTGTTGTGGTTACCTCAGGATAAAGGAGGACTGTTTTTTTATTTCTTCTTCCCTTTCTCCCTCTTTCCATCTGTACTGCTCCCAAAGAGCTGAAACAACAGCCAAAAAATTATCTATGTTGCAAGTCAAATCACTGCTGATTATGATCTGATGGTTCTGTGGGTTCAGCTCTTAGAATGAACATGTCAATTACTTGGCTAAGGCTATACAAGTCCCACATGCTGAATAATTCTCAAATACTACATGTTAAATGTGTTTCATTTTGGCACTAACAAAACTGAAATATATGTTAAATAATGCCATAACAAAGGCACATCTAACTGTGGAGTGGCTTGGTCAAATGTGTTTAGTTCTCAGGTTCAGAGTAGGACACTGAGAAGGGTCGAATGGAGAGACATCTGGGCACTGCTGCTCTACTACCAGTTCCCCTTTCCTGGTCACCACTGCTGCAAACCTACCTGTAGCTCTAGCTATAGCCTTCTAGGAATATACAGACATATATTTGATTTCAGTTGCCTTATGTTGCTGTCTGGTATTTTTAGACTTTTGACGAGAATGGTCACATTTCAGGTGAATTTTGAGAAGATGCTCTGTGATACATCTGGGGCTCTGTTACCTCATTTGGGAGATAAGGAACCTAGTTCAGGCTTCTCTTTGAGCTGCACATCCAGATTTCCAGGAAAGTAGACTGTAGGGGGACTTTGACACACACAGATATTTGAGTTCAGAAGTACTGCTGGACCCATCAGTTTTGAAAATGAATTTCCAAGCCTTGAATATTTGTCACAACCATGTTCCCAGTCTGCTGTATAGAAAACATGTTTCTAACTGTTTTGGTCTGCTGTCAAACTAAACTGAAACTGAGGATTGCTACCACTATGGTAATGCTGAGGAGTTGAAACACAAATTCTGTAAGTCATAGGAGGTTCATTAGCAAGCCACTCAGTATTCTCTTCAGTGCTTGAGAAATAAGTCACTTAAGATATAATATCAGAGACGTTTAGTGTAATCCCAAACCCTACCTGGTGTGCAAGGAACTGCTAGAATCTAAATGCGTAAAAGGTCTTGTCTTCAGGTGACCTGTAAACTGAAAAGTACATTTGAGGCATCTATATCCTAATGTAAGTAGGACTACTCTGTTATAACAAAATTAGGTCATCACTGTGATATGGTGAAAATAACAAGAGTAATGGATCTTTTTGTATCCTCATACACCTTTCAGTATATGTGTGTTTGGAGAGTGATATGCGTGTGTGAGAGACAGAAAATGAGTTGCACATGACAGGCTTCAGAAAAAGAAGAGTGCTTTAAAATAAAAATCCAGGGATCTTTATTTTTTTTTTCATGTTCTTGGTATAACTGTTGTTATTTAGGCACAGCCCTGGACAATTAGTTGTAGGTGGCTTTGCAGAGAGTTGGACAAGATACCTCCAGAGAGATGCCTTCCAATCACAACTCTTCTGTGGATTGCCCAAAGTCTCTTCTTTTTCTGCTGTAGAGGTACTCACGTAAATGTGCCTTAAACTTTGAGGAAAATTGTAAAAGCCAGATCTTTTTTCAAGTTGAAAAAAAGAACTCTGCTTTTAGTTAAACTGGAGTTGGGATCTGGACCTGGAGATGAATCTCAATCTTTCAAGGGTGTTATCAGAGCTAATATTGACATTATCTGCAAACCCTTGGAACACAAAGGAGCATGAGTGTGATTAGAGTTAACCCCAACTTGGGCTTGGGAAGCCTTTGCCATGTTACCAGGAGTGCTGCATGGAAATACTTCCATTTTTATTACTCAAGCACGTGTCTGAGGCCTTTGACACTGTCTCCCACCATTCTCCTGGAGAAGCTGGCATGACATGGTTTAGACAGGTTTACTCTTCACTGGGTAAGGAACTGGCTGGAGAGCCGAGCCCGGAGAGTAGTGGTCAGTAGGGTTCATTCTAGTTGGCGGCCAGTCACCAGTGGTGTTACCCAGGGCTCAGTGTTGGGGCCAGCTCTGTTCAATGTCTTTATCAATGATCAAACTTGCTGAGGGTGCACCTGATACTCAGTATCTTCATTAATGACCTAGACTTGGGTATCAAGTGCACCCTCAGCAAGTTTGTGGACAACACAAATCTGAGTGGTTGATATGCCAGAAGGGTGGAATGCCATCCAGAGGGACCTGGACAAACTCAAAGAGTGGTCCCATGAGAATAAAATGAAGTTTAGTAAGTCCAAGTGTAAGGTCCTGCATCTGGGTAGGAGTAATCCTAGGTACGAGTACAGACTGAGTGAGGAACTCATTGAAAGCAGTCATGCAAAGAATGAATTGGGGGTCATGATAGGTGAAAAGCTGGATATGAACCAGCAATGTATNTAAGGTCCTTTCCAACCTGGCCATTCTGTGATTCAATGATCTGGATGACAGGATTGAGTGCACCCTCAGTAAGTTTGTGGACAACACCAAGATAGGAGGGAGAATCAATCTGCTTGAGGGTAGGGAGGCTCTGCAGAGGGACCTGGATAGGCTGAATGACTGGGCTGAGGCCAATGGGATGAGCTTTAACAAGGCCAAGTGCCAGGCCCTACACTTTGGTCACAGTAACCCCATGCAACGCTATAGGCTTGGGGAAGAGTAGTTGGATTGCTGCCTGGCAGAGAAAGACCTCAGGGTGTTGGTTGATAGTTGGCTGAACATGAGCCAGCAGTGTGCCCAGGTGGCCAAGAAAGCTAACAGTATCTTGGCCTGTATCAAAAATAGTGTGACCAGTAGGACCAGAGAAGTGATCATCCCCCTGTACTCGGTGCTGGTGAGGCTGCACCTAGAATACTGTGTTCACTACAAGAAAGACATAGAGGCATTAGAGCATGTCCAGAGAAGGGCAGCAAGGCTGGTGAGGGGTCTGGAGCACAAGTCTTATGAGGAGCAGCTGAGGGAACTGGGGTTGTTTAGTCTGGAGGAGATTCAGGGGAGACCTTATCGCTCTCTACAACTACCTGAAAGGTGTTTGTAGCGAGATGGGGGTAGGTCTCTTCTCCAGGGTTAACAGTGAGAAGATGAGAGGAAATGGCTTCAAGTTGCAGCAGGAGAGTTTTGGATTAGATATAAGGAGAAATTTCTTTACTGAAAGGGTTGTTAAGGCTTGGAATAGGCTGCCCAGGGCAGTGGTGGATTCACCATCTGTGGAGGTGTTTAAGAAACATATAGATGCTCTCCTTAGGGACATGGTTTAGCGGTATGTTAGTGATAGATATGGTTAGACTTGATCTTAGAGGTTTCTTCCAACCTTAATGATTCTGTGGTTCTGTAATATATTGTAGTTTGGAGTCTCTGTTAGCACACTGTCTTCAACCATTTACATAGGTCGTTTTGATTTTGAGTTTTTGCTGTTGAAATGTTGTCTGTGAGATTGTACAGTGTCAGGAAAGGACTGCCAGTCATATCTTAAAACTTACAGAGGTTTTCAGGTGAAGTTATTTAAACTCAACTGTAGTTTTGGTATTTAAGTACTTTTTAATGAAACTGTTGAGAGAACAAATTTCACATGCATAAAAACCACAGAATAATAACAGAGTAGTTTTCCACTGTACTTGCAGACTCAAATAGCTTTTTCCCCTAGGGCCCTTGAACTTGACCTTGATATTATTTAAACAGGACATTGCCAAGGCCACTAACTCTAGCGCGTTGTTTCAGGAGCAGTAGAACTAATGAAGCAATTTCTTTTCTTTGTTCTCCTCCTTCCTTGCTTGTTCCTTTCCATTCCATATGCTCTCAGTACCATCAGTTCTTCTATGTGTCCCTTGCCCATCTTTGGTACAATGGGCAGCCTGCAGCATGGCTGGTGGAAGGCTAGTTAAGGACTCATTTTTCTAGCTGGGTCTTTTCAAAATGTCTCGAACTTCCTTTTCTTTTATGAGAATGCTGTCTTGGGATCTTTGGTAATGCAGTTTTCAATTTGAGTTGGAACATTTCTTAATTACAGCCAAATATGACTGAATTTGGAGGGCTGATCCTATAGTTACAGGGAAGAGTTAGTCTGCAAGTGGACACTGGGAGGGACAGCACAGCTATCTAGGCAAAGGAGTGTTTCAATGGAGTGTTTGTCATGATTTGTGTGTTTTAGGGGGTTTAATTTTATAAGAAGGCTCTGAGAGAAAGTATTCTGATAGTTTCCTTAATTCTCTTTTTTCCTCTGGCTTTGACCGTAATTCAGCAGAGCCACATATTTAATTAGTGATGACTTCAACAGGCAGGGACAGGGTCACCTCTGAGCTCCACCTGAGCCATTCTGTGCATTGACCTAAAGGAAAACTAGAAGATCCTGAAGTTTTCAGATGCTGCTTTGTACACAGTTTCCATATCAAACGTGCTGCAGGTCTGAAGCTTGTGAGGCATTCTGCCCATGTCATGAGGAATATTTTTTTTGCATCACCTCCAGGCCAGCCTGTATAAATGAGAGATCTAGCTATGATAGGAAGTGGGTCTCAGAAGAAAGTGATTTGGTATGGAAAATTAATGCGGAACAAGTGGACTTCATTTTGCATAGGCTCTAATCACTCATGATTAATTAATTATAGATGACTTTCATATCCTTAAATGCTTTGTGTGAGGTAAGTAACGCATATGTAACTTATCTTAGTAACAGATTGTCTAATCTCTTTAAAATTGATTCTCTTTTGTCTGGAGTATAGTGACATTATATGACATTAGATGTCTTCAAAAACCAAGATATCACTCAGCTGCATAACGAAAGCTGAAATAGTGTGATATGAAAGAGATTTTGGAGAAGAGAATGAAGATAAAAGTTCTGTCTGCCACTAAGTACACAAAAATTGTTTCTAGTTATTTTGGAACACAGCTAGGGAAATAGCAACTTGGCCCTGCCCAAGGAAAAGAAGTTGCTGAAACTGCTATTCTCCAAAACCTGTCTTGTAGTTCAAGGCTAACATACTTGAATGTAGAGGGCTGGTGGGAACGTTTGGCATGCCATTATTCTGTCATTATAAGAAGGGAAAAAAGTTGCCAAACAGTCTTCCTCATATTTCTCCTGTGAGGGCTCACACTACCTGTTCTTGTAACTGATTGTAGCTTGCAAATTCATCTATTATGTGGAATTCTAATTCCCTGTGATTTCGTATCTTGTTGCTTATTATCTACTTATCTTCCTATTACCAAAACATGGAATATCCCTCTTGCCTCTGTTTCTGAACAGATCATTAGGGTAGTGTTTAAGAGAGACAAGGTAATTTTTCATTCATTCAGCTCATCAGAAATACACATTTTATTTAATAGACATGCAACTATTTCCTAAAGACTCTTCTTGTTTAAACAGTGGGACATACTCTTAAACTACTTTGACTATAACCTATAGAACTTAGGGACATGCATTTGCAGTAACTACCAAAAAATCACCAAGTGAGGCAGTATGTTTCCAGATGCTAAGTTGCATTAGAATTACATCATGCATTTCATAGTTGTTGTGGGTTTTTTTTAATTTGTGCATAAGGCTAATTTAGTATGTGCCCCAAAAAACTTGTGCTATGTAATGAAAGGAACAAATGTTATTGGACAATGTTACACTATGATCTGTAACATGAAAATGCAGGAAAACCCTTCTTATCTATCAGCAATTCAAGGTGCATATTTGTAGAAGGGGAAAAAAAGACAAGAAAAAGGTCTGTTCATTATCAAAAGCTGTTTGATAGCACGATACATGCTAGCATGAGTTTTAGCAGAAATTGCTTCTTATGTTACTGTAGCTTCTCTCAAGCTAAGTGTTTTATACCTTATCTAAGATAATATAATAATATAAGTCTTTGCCCAGACACAGAAGGCAGGTCTAGATGTACTGATGATGTTCATTTGGCTGGAGTCCTAGAAGATACCAGTGTTTGGCAAGGGTTAATAAAAGCATCGACAGGATGAGTGTAATGAAACTGCACAATTTCAAGTGAGAAATAAAAGAAAATCTTAAGGTAAATCTCTACAAGTGAAGCATAATTCCTGTTCTGAATACCGGCTGATGGCAAATTTCCAGTGAAATCTTTTTGGTTTGTGTTTTGCAATGGAAAAAGCTAAAACTTTATTTGAAATCAAACCCTTCTGTTTCAGCAATTTCTGAAAGAGCAGAAGAAAAAGGCACTCAAAACTGGGAAATACCTAACAGGTCTGTAGTTGGGGCCCTTGACAAAGGTGTGATGACATCATCTCAAGAGTCACTTGATCCTTTAATGTCCTATAATCTCCAGGTCCTATCCTGTCCTCCTTTCTGGCTTTATAATTATATATGATTTTCACATAATTAGTAGTTCTCTTGGGAGAAACCAAGGGGATTGGTGTGGTTGTAGGGGAGGAAACCAAGACAAAATAAGATTTCTCTCACTTTGTGTTTTGTCCTGTGAAGCTGTGAAATGCGGCTACATTGTTGCAAATGGCTTACTACATGGCTCATTTCTATCCCAAACATACTCTTTTAAAGCTCCCATCAAAATTGCATTTATTCATCTGACAGCCGCTTTGGCCTATAATATGCTTTAATATGTTGTATGAATTTCCTGCTTCTGTGTACAGTTGCTTTTTTTTTCATTTTTCCCCCTTCTGCTTCTGGACCGTGATTGGTGATGTACATAATTATTTCCAGGCATGAGCCTTTTTTTTTCCCTGTTGACCAGTCACTAATCACTACTTGCTCATCTCTGTGTTTTGTTGGTAAGCCAGATGAATTTCTTTTTAATGACCTTCTTTCTTTTCATGTCAGAAATCTCACCACAGATAAATGACAGATACACACCACATATCTAATAGTGTGCAGACCTTATAGTCATTATCCAGTATGCTTACAAGGTTCTGAGAAACTTCATTTTAAGAATAGTAAATGCATACATTTCTCTGCCATTCCTGGAATTACATGCTCTGCAAAGAGAAAAGCTTAAAAGAATGTTCAGAATTAAAAGACTGATAATGTTTGAGCATCTTGCATATAAGCATGTAGGATTTCTCATCTCAGTCTAACTCTCCTTTCTGCAGTGTAAGTATCTTCAGTCTTGAGCCTGCAAAGCACTTAACAACAGTTAATTTGCCTTACTGAAGATTTGAGTGAAAATGGATGAATATTTAGATGAAGCCTAGCATCATTTTAATATACCCAAACTAATAAAAGTCTCAATGCTTAAAATATAGGTGGCATCACACACATTCTTACCTGTTCTTCTGGTGTNCAAGTGATTTTCAGACTGTGCCTGGGATCTGGTGTATATACCAGTCCAGAGAAACATAGATTGTTTTATAGTTACAGCCCTAATGATACAAAATGCCCAAGTGTATGTTCAGTACCAATAATGGGGGTCATTGACATACTTTATGCATACTGTATTTAACTGTAGCTTCCCATGCAGCTCAGCTTTGTGATACCTCCATGTGCCCTACACACCCTGTGACTTGGCTAGTTGTTGCCTCTCTGATAAGAAAGTGGAGAAATTGGCATGTCTTCATTGCAGCCTAGAAATCAGTTTTTAAGGCCCCAGCACACACAAACTCTTCTCCCTTCTGGAGAGTTGTGGTTACTCTCATTTGAGAAGCTTTGTGGTGTTTTGTAGGTTATTTAGACTCCTAAATTTTTCACTGTTCTCCTTACAAGAGGCTACCTTAAAGTTTAGATGGAAAAGTAAGCCAAATAGAAACACTTGATGCAGGTGATGTAGAAAGATCTCATTCTTCTGATCGTTGTTGGATTGAGGAGCTATGAATAGAAAGGAACTGAATTACTAAATAGAATTGTCACCCTTTTTGGAATTAAGTAATTGACCTCAAATGACAGTTTTGGAGAAGAGAATCAGAGAATAGAAAGAACTTGGTTTGTTTTTATGATCTGTAAGGTATTTGCAGTAGGATCTGCAAATTACTAGGATGTAACAGGAGTTTCCAAATGTTTTACCACCCTAATGTCTTTCTGCTTGCTTGTTTGACACATTCATACCCCCATTCTGGTATGTTTTTGTCTGGGTTACATAAACACACTGTACAACACATTTCTAAAGCCTCTTGCTGTAGATATTATGGTTCTTTCCCATGTATACCCAGCCCTGTATACTTCTTCAGTCATTGGGCAGGAAGATCTTTCCTCCTCCTGTGAATAGGAGGTGTTTTTATCCCCTTGTGAAACATGAAACTGAGCTGTGTGTCAGGTGCTGGTGGGACACAACAGGCTGTAACCACACCACTAGTTCTGAAGTTGGAGTCGTCTTTGCACACCACAAGAAAGAAGGATTTCAACTTTCCTGTGCACCTCTCACCAGCAGGGTGGGCACTGGTTGTGCTGAGTTTTTCTTTAGCTGCAGCTCTGCCTGGCTCTGTCGCATCAACAGGATAAGTACATGGCCTACAAAATCATGTCTGCACTTGGATTAGGCCTTAGAGAATTTTGGCCATAGTAAATCTTTAGTTAAAAATCCAATGCCCATTTCTTCTTTAAATTTAAATCACGTGAATCCAAAGCAACTATGTCTCCCTGAGTGAAATACTAAGGTTTTACTCAACTTTGTTTTCGCTTTCTTCTTTAAAAAAAAATAATGAATAAATCCTAACTTTTTAAATCTGAACTTTGCAAATATTGCTTTGGTCTGCTAAGTCAATGAACTCTCTGACAACGTTTCTTGTAAAGGCTGATGCCTTTCCTGGCAAGTCATTAACAAAGGGGACAGATCCTTCCATGAGGCATGAGTTTTGCAGCCTGTTGTGTGGTCTCTTTGGCTTAGTCTATAAAACATTTTCAATTGTCTAAATATAAAGAGATAAAAAGTAAAGGGACTGCCAAATCCACTTTATAATGTAAAACAAGTCAGAAGGAAAAGGTTTGTAATTTTACTTCTTCCTTTTACATTGCTAGCTACATCTTATCTTTAGCCAGAGGATGCTAACATCATTTCCTCTCTATAAATTGGCTCATATGTGATACAAAACACAATACACATTTCTTTGCTAACTTAATATTAATACTTCAATGTTTTGACATTCAAGAATCTGATTTAATCTCAGAACTGTTAAAACATCACTTTACTGAGCCAGTGGGTGTGTATATTGTCTCAATGAGCCTTCATTTATAACTAAGCATTAATATTATGACGGAAATTTGGAATTAATTGCAACAACCAAAGTTTGCAAAGTGATGATACAAGGACTTTTTTTGAGCTGGCACAGAATATGTCTGCTGCTTTTATTGCTCTTCTGACATCTAGTCCTGTTTGAAGTAATAGTATGACTGCCCCATGTCTTTTAACAGAACTGTGGCTGTTGAAGCTGATTCAGAAAGCAGTTGTGCCCATCTTCAGTACTAAATGAGAGCCCAGTAAACCCCAGAAACAGCTTTAAAAGCCTTCATGAAGTTTTCAACTGTGATTCAAATGAATAGCGATTCACCTATTCATGAATGAAATATAAAGGTTGTTTTCATTGCTCCCAATGCTATACCATCTGGGTACGTTATGTGAAATAAAACAATACCAGTGAATGGTATAACATCCCATGGTGTCACACAGAAAGCCAATGAATTGCTACTCTTCTTTCCTGTTATCTCCCATTTTATAGTTTTACAGTTTTTTTATTTGCAATGTAGCTGTCTACTATTTATATAATTGGAAATGCATGTTGTGCAAACACGTTTTATAATTCACTTACAAAGATATGGGGATCTCCCACTTTGACAGTCACCATACTTAATCACAAATGGAAACTTTCTGAATAACTCTGGTATTTTGTAAGTTGTGAGCAAGTCAGTCTTGGTTTTGGTTGAACCCCCTTCTGTCGAGATACCTGACCCTTAATATGTCATCAGCAGTGTGCATTAGCTGTAACAGGTAGGTCAGGCCCACAGGTGGTCAGGAAGGGATCATGTAACAGGTGGGACATCATATTAGAGGCCACGCTTCACATGTGTCTTGGCAGCAAGTATCCCTGGAACAAACCTTTCAGAGACTTTTTGTTGCCGTAGTGGATAATTAGAGTTGATTTTAGTGTAAGCACGTCAGGCTCTAGACTGTCCTTGTTTCTAAGGGTGTCAGGATATCAAATGTCTTGGTGGGGCTTTGGCTTGCTGAAAACTTCAGTTTCCAAAGGGTAGTGCAACTGCTTGATGATTGCTTGCTTCTATCAGGAAGCACTGTTATAGCAATATTAAAAAAGACCCATTGTAGTATGTATGTTCGTAAAGGTTCTGTGGGTCACAGATAGCTAGTAAGTACCCAGTGTAGGCATTGTGCAGCTTAGTCTAGGACTGCAGTATTGTGGTTTTGTACTTGCCCATGGTGTCCAAAACAGCATGCTTGCTGAAAAGTGTCTACAGGTGTCTCAAATGACATTTTCTATTGAGCAGGAAATTGCATGTTTTAAATGCAATTTATCTCAAAACTAGTGACCAGCAGAAAGCTGTCATGGTACCTGCAGACACCTCCACTTTCCAGGGTTGATTGACTGTTTTGTGAGGAGTTAGATCTAAGTCCTGATAATTTAAAGGCTGAGGGACTGCTCTTAAAATGTCCTTCTACTAGCTAAATGGTGAGCAAAACAGCTTCAGCTTTTCTAATTACTCCTTTTCTCCAGAACAGCTTCTGGGTAGTATTTATTCCTCACACTGTTATCTGCTAGCTTGTTAAGCATGGGAGGTTGACACCTGCAGACAGCACCTGAATAATCAGCTGCCTTGAGCCTTGGTCTGCTGCAACTGCAATGGACTGCTCTGAAACTTCACAGGATTTGCAATGTAGCAGATACAAGGTGGTAGACTAGCTCCTTATTATAGCAGCTGCCATGGTCAGCAGGCAACAGAGCAAAAGGTATTGCAGAAGATTCTTCTTTCTGGAAGAAAAAGAGATTTGCAAAAATAGGCATAAACCTGATGTGTCCCCCACTGATTGCTGTTAAATGGTAACGTATGGAAACTTTGCCATGGAATTCTTAATGTATAAATGCATCCATTGTCACCATGTGGCCAAGCCTTGAGGTTTTAAGAACCATCAGAAGTAATATCCAGGATTTCCTTTCTAGGTAAAGAATCTTAATCAGATTAGTAGGTTGTGCACAAGTGGTTGTCTGGGAAGTATAGTGATGCTAGAATTGTTTACAGTAATCTGGTAATTCCTATTTTATGAAGTAATTTTACAAAACAAGTGGGATTTGTTGGAAATTGTTTCAATGTGTCTATTAAGCAATTGAACTTGATTGCTAAGGGAAATGTCATTGTAGAGCAGCAACAGCATAGTACTGGCTGGTCTGACAGGCAAAGACACATATTGTCCAGTGCAGTCGTGGGGAAGTGATTTGTTGGTGTGTCATCAAATTTCACTTTCCTTTACTTAGGTGAATGCACTAGCTTGAGTCTATGCCTGTTATGCTTGCAACTCATACACACAGTGTATCTATGAAACAATAGTGATTCTTTGCTTCTTAGGAGAGTTGTGTTGAAAGGATTTGAAAAAAATGGGGGAATGGGAATACTGACAGGAAAAAAAAACCTCTCTGAAACAGTTTAACATGACTTTTTTTCTTTCCTCTTGCCCTGAGTGAGACACTTTTAACAACCAGTTGGTTATGTTTCAGGGTGCCTATGAACTTAATGTGATGAAACAAAGACAGGGATTTTCTGGAGCATGGATTATCTCTACATGAATGCATCCTAAAGTAGATTTAAAAATCTGTCAGTGGCAAAGGAGAGAGTAATGACCACATTACTGTAGCTGTCTCATTAAAAATCTTACACTTGGATAGATTTGTTGCAGAACAAGGTAGCAGTGAGCAGTAAACTTATAAATACTCTTTTTCTGGAGCTTGATTCAATTGCAATAGGTTGGTAATTGTGTATCTAGGACCAACAGTGCATCACCTATTATATGGCTTTAAATCCATGATTTAGTTTGAGGATATAGCAGATTTGACCTAGCATCAATTCTCCTAGTAAAAGCCCCCTCAGCTGTGCATGTACAGCCCTGAGTCCTCCTAATTCACACTTCCTTTTTTTGAAAACTCCAAATATACCCTTAAGTAAAGAGTTGATTTTTCACATACCTTATCTTGCCAAGCAAGTCTCTAAAAATTCTTAATCAGTGTTTTAAATATTATCTAACAGTTAAATGATCCTCTCTGGAAATGAGAGAGCTGGATGAAACTGGTAAGAGTTTGGTTACTGATTTCCA
This sequence comes from Bucco capensis, assembly GCA_013396975.1. NCBI lineage: Eukaryota > Metazoa > Chordata > Aves > Piciformes > Bucconidae > Bucco > Bucco capensis. The sequence goes on along the minus strand of VWZO01003728.1, from coordinate 36,480 downwards.
GTAGGTCCATTATATTGATGTTGAGTCTTTACTCAAACACTCCTGGGGATGTACAAAAAACTGATTTTGAAAACTTGCAGGCAGAATGCTCAGTTCAAGTAAATGACAAATTGTGTTACAGACTGGGATAACTGGTGATTAAACACACTTTCTCCCAACTTGTGTTAAATAATGATCTTTTTAGTAATGTAGGTGTTAAATAGTAACATCATAATAAAAGAAGAAAGCATGAGGAGAAAATCATTCCATGATACAGCAATTTTTCAGTGTTAAAAGCTCACAGTTAAAAGGGGAGAATAAATGTTGTGTTGAGAAATAGAGGATTATAGGCATTCTTAGCTCGGTAGATTCGGCGTTACATCAACCTTTGGACAGCGATGTTGGGGATATACATAGGTGCATGCCTAGGTGGAATGTTCAGCCTTTTACTACATGTGGCAACATTAACCTTTTGTTTGGATTCATTACCTGTTGAGATTTCCCTAGGAGAGCACTATCCAGTGAATGACATTTTCACCTAACTATCTATCTTTCATGGTTTTGATCCTGGCACAGCTTAATCTCTTCTGTTCATATGTTGTTACCAGATCTGGATCATTGTGCTTGTTTCTTGGCCAGTGTCATTTAGCACATTTGGAGATGCTGTGGTTTGCTGAATAACAAGTCGCACTCTTTTCTTCCAGTTCCGCCTGGTGGTAAAGACAGCCCTGAAGCTACTGCTGGTGTTTGTGGAGTACACCGAATCCAACGCGCCTCTTCTAATCCAGGCAGTATCTACTGTTGATGAAAAGAGAGGTGAGTAAAGCCTTACTTGGGGTGTGAAAATTCCAGCACCACTGAGATCAGGGTCGCATTTCATTAGTGATTTCATTTCTTGATTAAAAAAAAAATAAATAAATATTAATGTAATTTAAGATTGTTTTGAGGGATGAATTATAGTGCGAAAGTGAAGAGTGAAAAGCAGAGGAACTCAACTGCCTCCCTGGGCACCGCATTCATTGCCCCTTCCCTGCACCCACGTGCAAAGTAAGCCCCCATTGCATCATCTGACCTTGGAGGCTCCTTTGGGCTAGGCTGTCTTTCCACTTCCTTCTGAGAAGCAGCAGTCTGATTTAGAGGAGAAAATTATATCTAATCAGTGTAATCCCTTTGAAGAGAAAGACGAGGTCAGTAATAGTACAGGCTTTATAGTAAAAGCAAAACCATCTGGTTTTGCATTAAAATAAAGCCCTTGAGCAGATATTATACTATGAAATCTGTTACCCTTCAGGCTTATGAAAAATACTTGAATATGTATACTGTATTTTTTGCAAATAAATAGAACAAAAATGATTCTTTCTTGTTCTTCCCACAAAGCCATTGCTAAGCTGCCAGGGCATTCTCTCTTGATGCAAAACATTCCTTTGCCTCAAGGAGAGTTTTTGAGGTTGGGAGAGCCATTGTTGTGGTCTCGAACACATGGAGGTTGAAAGCAAGATCTCCTCTGTGGAGCAACTGCCTCCATGCTGAACTTGTTTGAGCAACTTGATATGGTAAAAGTGAAATAAAAAAAGTTGGGGGATGGAGAGAAAGGTGGTGCCAGAAACAGGAGAAAGTAGCCAGATTTTGCTTGCAGCTGTCAGAATGAGTGCATTGAAAAGACAAAAAAAAATCCCCAGATTATGTCTTACAGCAGGGAAACAGGCAGGGGCAATTCAAAAACAGTATAACACTTGAAACAGTGGACTCTTCAGGTTGGCTTTCTGTTTTTAATTAAAACTAATAAATCTTACAATGTCATAAGCAGAAATGTAATTACAATAGTCATGTAATTGTGAGTGTAATGATTTATTTTTACAGTCATTCTTAGTATTTCCTCAGCTCTCTGAACTCACTGGTATTGTCACCATGTTCAAACTGCCATCTTTTCACATGCTAGTAAACCGCAGTAAAGTTAAAGGGGAAAGAAAGGAGGAACCTAAACGCAATACTGTGTGCGTGTGTTCCCTTCTGTGTCTGTAGAACAGCATTAGGAAAACATGTACATCCCCCAAAGTAATAAACCAAGTAACAACAAAAAACATGTGAAAAGTCATGTGTGTAGTTGAAGGATATGTTAGGAGAATGAGGAGTTTATGGGAGATGTGTTTATGGGAAACTTCATACCTGTGGGTTGGCAGATTGTCTCATGAACTCTTGCAAGTAACTTGGTCCCAAATAAAGTTTTACTTTATTATTATTATTAAGCAGTTGCCCTTAGCTACAAGAATTTTTTTGTTTGTTTTATGTTTATTTCCTTTTTAAAGTCATCAGTGTAGCAGACCTTCACCTTTAGCTGTGGATGTGCTATTTTCTAATTTATATTTTTAATTAGTGGCTTATAACTGAGTAGTGCCTGCCTTTAATGACTGATTTAGTGGGAGAGAAATAGAAAGAAAGAGAAAGTGATGTGCCTTTTCTTGAAACATTGCCATAAATCTTGCAGGTACAAAATTAAGTTTAGAGCTGCTTTGAAAAAAGTCCAATGTTTCATGTACATACAAGGTGATGAGATATGACATAATTCCTCAACATGTGTACCACATGTGATTAACATGAAGAACCCCCATATTAGCTCAGCCTGGCTTCAAAGTGATCCCATCTGTGGTTTCTGTGTAAGAATACATCCATATGCCAACTGAAGTACAGGGATCAACGGAAGTGATGGCTTAACTCTCAGATACAAGCAGACCATAAGTGCATAAGTGCATGGCCTTCATCATATACAAAGCAGGTTCTACTTATACTTCCATCTAGCTCTCCATCGCCCTAACCTTTTCTTGTTTCAGAGCCCCAGAGGAATTTGATTTCAGTTCAGTTTAAGTATACCAGAGCTATGTGAGCTCTGGAAAGTGGAGCTGCTATTCCACCGTGCTCTCTGGGGCTGCTTAATTGTGAGCATTTTTTAAGATAGAGGTTAAAGCCTATCACTGACCTACACATTGTCACATATTATTAGTGAATCAAATTTCTGCTACCTAACTTGTTATATTATTTATAAATGTCCTGCATTATTAGTTCTACACTGTTCCTGCCATTTCACACATAGTTAGATATCCACTAAGTTAATGCCCATACTGTGGGTATGATGGAAGGCTGTGTTTTCAGTCATGTTTCAATAGCCATGAGTACAAGATCATAGATATTGAGGTCTTTCCCAAAGTGTTTCTACCATTCCATCCTATGGCTACTAAAGACCAGCACTCTGAGTTGGCGTCAGTCCTCATGTATAGTTCTGGCCTGATGCAAGGTTTTTCATGCTTTATACATACTGTGCACATCCTGTGTAGTAGTGATGTTGAGATTTTATGTAAAACATGAATGACAGCATTAAATTAGATACATAAAACATTTAACGGGAAAACTGAGTAAAGAGTTAGCATTTAAACAATAGGCAACATTATTCAATAAATAGACTGTATTAATTCAATATAGGCTTAATTGTTGCAGCCTCATATTTTTCCACATGTTTAAGCACTATGCCTGACTACTCCTAGTGCTGTAACTGGCATCAGAGTTGAGGCTCCAGCCTTTCTGTGAGAGTAGCTATGATAATGAGCTGTTAGGAGCAATAAGCCTGTAAAAGGCAGTCAAGCAGTTCTCATTTTACCCATTAGAAGGCAGAAGAACACACAAAACCTCTGCTGTTTTACTTCAGTGAGCCTGTTCATCACTCCCATCAACTTTGCCACGAGTCCTGCATGAAAGTCATAACCTTATGGGAACATCCAAGTCTACTCACAGAAGGATCACTGGGATGCTACATCATCATTCTTTTTCATCAGCATTCTTCAACATCACAATCAGGTGGAGGAGACAGGCAGGAAAGTAAACGTTTTTGAGAATTGGCAAGCATAAATGATTACAATTACTATATTTTTAAAAATAAACTCTCTAATATACAAATCTTAAATGGACTTATATTTTTTTAGTAGAAATACATATGCATTGCCAAATCTAGATTTGAGTTTAGGTTTTCCAGGATTTGTTATATTCTGGCCATTACACAGAAAATGGAAGTTGTAGATTTTAGCTCTGCATAATATTTTCCTCAAAGATTTCTCACAATACAAATAGCCTTTTAAAGGAAAAGGGAAAATATACATCATGTTTTTCATATCTCTTGTATGAGCATCATTGTTTTACTACAGCAGTCAGTGAGTTTAGAAAATAAGGGGTTTTTCAGTGTATATTATTCCAAGATATCTTTGACAAAGTTTTTCTATGCAGCTTTAAAGGAGACAAAGTTTTTTCACTATCATCCTATCATTACAAAAACACTGCCTTGAATTTTTTTTCATACAGACTCCAGCCTGTGGTCTCATCTTTAAGAGTTGACTGTCCAGTCAACTCTTAAAGGAGGAACAGCGTATTTGGAAATCTAAGCTCAGGGCATGAGAGTGGGTGAGAGCAGACACCTGTTCTAGACCTGCCTATATATCATGCTGTCCAGATCATAGATTGGAAACTATAGACTCTCATTATATATTAGCAAGGAATGTTAACCCAAGTATAGTAATGCAGTGAGTTCATGGTGCAACTTCCATACCAGAACTGCCTTGTCCCCAGCCAGGTGGATCGTCTTAGGGCTAGTTACATGTTCATTCCTTGGCTGCTCAGCATGAGATCACAACAAAGAAAATAGTATTTGAAAAGGAAGATATAATCTGGTACAAATTGGAGTAGCTCTGTAAAACTTATTGATAGTGCTGCCTCCTCTTGTTTCTAGTTAGGGAATAGATGAAAAATTTCAAATTTAAGGCTAAATTTTGGAAATTGCCTGAGTTTAGTAGCAACACTTTAACTAAACCTTTTGAATTATGTATGCACTATTACAGAAATGCCTTACTAGTAAGTATGTCTGATAAACAATTTGTAAAACATTATATTCTGAAATAGAGAGGCAGCATAGATGGAAGAAAATTATATATCATCCTTGCAAGAAAACAACAAGGCCATCCTGAAAATATTCTTCTATGATAATTGAGAAGTATTGAGACAGTCAGGGAAAAAACAAACAAACAACTGTCTTTAAAAACAATTCAGGAATCTTAAATTAAGAGTAAAGCCAGCCTGCAAAATAAAGGCATATTTCCCTAGAAAGACTCTCACTGAATAATGCAGTGGGTTAAATAATATTTTTTTCATGTGTTTGTCAACTAGCTTTTTTCCAAATGACATTTTTGTAACTCAGACTTGCATAGCTTCCCCATTTTCTTTCTCTTTCTTATTTTCTTCCGTTTTTTATTTTTCACTGGAAACCACAGGAAGACATTTTTGTAGTGAGGATATCATTCCTACTGATCATATATCATTTGTGAGCCAAGTGAATTTGTTCCACATGTCTTTTGAACATGTACTACAGAAAATGTCTGGTAATATAGAGAATCTGGTAAAGAGATGTCTAGTGTATTTTTATTACAGCCATGTATTTGAATTAAGATTTAATTAGTAATGCACATAAATACATCTGGAGAGCTGAGAGTGAATTTTCCCCTCCTTTAATTTTGCTCAAGATAAAAAAACTTTAATTTATTATTCAGTGGTAAAGATCAGAGACTGTCTCAAAAAGAGGGGGAGAGAAAACAGGAGAAATATTGCTGTCTCTGTGCTCATTAATAGACAGGTTTTTCCATGTAGTGCACTTCCATCACCTTGAAAATGGAGATCCTTGGTTAGCAGAGATTTGATATCTGTGTGGCAGGATATGTAATATAATATAAGCATGGATAAACAAGGGCCATTTTCACTGTGAGACTAATGCAGAGTTTTAACCTCAAGGTCACTGATCAGTCAGCAACAGGTGGTTGTGATGAAACATTTGCATTTTACTGCCCTATTATACTGAAACCATCATCACCCCTTCAGTGTTTAGATGTGAGCTGTTTGAATACTCTGCGTGTTTCCCTCAGAAATCCAAAGACTCTCACAATTATGTTTGTGTAGTTAAATTATTTCTGAGTTATGGTTAGCTTTCTGCTTTGTCCTCCTCACCTTTAACTTTACTCCAAACCAAACACTGAATTATGGTCTTTCATTATTTCCTTCAGTTTCCTAGATGAAATAGTTATGTGGTTTTTTTCTTTAGTAAATTCAGCCATCTACCTTTTACCCGAAGGAAGTAGGATGGTTTTAAAATGTACCTTCTACATAAGAGGTTATCATAAGTCTGGCTGGTGTTGCCTGTCTGATGTGTTTGGCACAATAACTCACCAGGGTGCAAATCAACATGAAAATCAAGGAAATACATCATAACTAGAAACACAAATTTTGACCTTATGGAAAAATGAGAGAAATGTATCCAAAAGTTCTGTAGAGGAGATTCTTATTAAATAATTTGAGTAAGAACCACAGCAAAAATCTTTTCCCCTCCTTGATCCTTTCTTTTATCCAAGACACACAGCCTGTAATTTGAGAAAACTCTGTTTCTCTGCCACACTGTTTTGTTAACAGGACTTACTGTAATGCAGCATAACTCAGTAATAGCACTAGGAATGTGAGCAACAAGCACACTTGAAAGCATAGCGTATAGGTTTTTGTTGAAGATTTATCTAAGCCTGTGTGAACCTATGATAGATGGGGTAAAATTTCTCCCACTTGATTTTTAAAAGTTCATTGTCAGTTGAACAGGGCTAACAAAGCTTCCTTCATCATTAAGGGACAACAATTGGTAACCCTGGGGAAAGTCCACCTGGTATATTTTAGATCCCTGCATTAGAATGCACTGTGGCTTTCACTGTCTACATTAACTTCACTCTCTGTGGAGCAGAGGAGAGTGTAGAAGAAGCTGTTTTCTTTCTGCTTGATCTTCCACCTGGCCACGTATTCCAACTCGTGCTACTTCTTGAATAAACGTTGATGCGATACCGTTCCGCTTTTATCACTGTCAGCAATGGTTTCTGCTTTTCCTCTAGGAGCCAAGCCATGGTCCAACATCATGGAGATCCTGGAAGAGAAGGATGGCGTTGATACTGAACTACTGGTTTACACAATGACCTTGGTTAACAAGGTTTGTTTACTTTTTTAGGATAAGTGATGGAGATAATGTTAGTATTTTCAGTTGTATGATAATCTGCCTCATTGAGAATATATGACAAAGGAGACCTGTCCCAGAACAGTTGCAGGACAAGCTGTAATCAATCAGCACACTCTTGTTACTTGTGTTGCAATCATCCAGAGGCAGTAGCTGGGAGAAGAATTGCTTATTTACTAGATGCTGCTGTCCAGAAGCATGTCATGACATGGCTCCTCTCCCAGCACTGACAATGCAATGCAAAACAAAACTCAGCAAAGTAACTCAACATTAACCAAGGGGATAAAGAAAGCAAGCACTGGTGCAGATATCAGATGCTCACAAAGACTCACATTGTGCACAATTTTCTAGTTCAGATTTTTAATTTTTTTTTTTTTTACTGCAATCCAAATATGATTAATTTAACATCTCTGAGTGCCAGTAAAAATGTTTCTACTTAACAAAACCTTGAGGTTAATTTTTTTTTCCTTATTTCTTTATATTTTCTAGTGTCCTGTATTACAAGTAGTATTTCTGCAGTAAAATAATTTTTTTTCCAATTTCTTTTCCATTTTGTTCCATTGTGCTCTGAGAAAGAAAGTGAAAGGCCCATAAAAGTTAGAAATTTAGCAATGTAAATTCCTTGAAAAATTAAGTATCTAGTCCTAAACAAATCTTAGGGTAACTAAAAATGTTTGTTTTTTTTAGAGAGCATAGAAGATAACATACTACTAGGAAATAAAAATAACTCTGTGTTTTATGATTATACTTAATAGGCCAGAGTATTATAGAATATTATTATTCATTATATTAATTTAAAGATCCTGAGTTTGTCAGTGGAGGTCATAAATCACATTGCCAGCTTATGTGTGCTCATGGCTACATGGCTGGGGCAATGGGTTGCTCTCGTGGTTTTTTGATAAAATGATTTCTTATTGTTAGATATTGTCTAGGAGAGATACCTGAGAGGGACTAAGCTCCCCTGGTGGCATCACTGATGTTACTGTACTTTTGGTTAGAGCTGCCCTTGCTCCTGCTTACATAGTGCTTAGGATCCTCTTGGCTTTAAAAGATCACCTTGTATCACTGATGTACTCTTTCTAAAAGGCATCACCAGCTCTATATTTCTATATGTTGCTGCTATTAAAGCCAAGGAAACTAGTTTGTAATGTCTCCATTGAACAACTCACTGTTTCGTGTGCCGATTCCTCTTTCTGAGATAATTGTCTTCATTTGTGCAGTTGTAATTTACCTGGTGTTTAATTTCTTCAAAAATTTTCTTCTCTGTTGCCTCTTTTGTTATGCTATAGTTGATTTCTTTAGTCTGAGTTTTTCATTACATTTAAAGCTAATTTTAGGACTGAGTAGTTCTTTAAAAACACAAAAAAGAAAAAGCATCTTGCAGTCAAAGGAGCAAGGCAGTTATGAAGATCAAGGAAGAGAAGAATCCCACAATGCCACACTTACAATTATGATCTGGCTTATGGACAGCTTTATGATGTTTTTAATGGGATTTTTTCCATGATTATAGAGAAAACAGCAAGCAGCATGTCACAGTTGTAATTTTTTTCCCCACAGAGAATACAAAGAAGGCTCAGATGGCTTCAGCTTCTCTAGGCAAGGAAATGTCAAAGCTTTCAGTGCAGGCAGAATCCTCAGGAGGGATTTGTCTTAAGGAAGCATATTGCTACTCCTTTTTCTTTCTCTGTGTATACATTTATGGACTGTTTTCCTTCCTACTCAAGAACAGAAAACACATAAGAACTTCTCCAGTCCTTTCATCTTCTCCCTCTCTTTTGTAGATGCTTAATCAATTTACTTATGCTAACATTTCATTAACCCTCTCTTAATTTGAGGGAAATTTAGGCATTAATGAGTCTCTTAGATTGATCCCAATGCAGATACTTCCAGTTATGGATGGATGGACAGATAGATAGGAAACCTTTTTTATGTTCCTTTCATTAGCTCCTATGATCTAGATCTTATTCTAAGCTCTGCTTTCCTCATTTTTATGACTGAAGTCCAGATAGATTAAAGCCTTTCTTTTTCCTTTGTGTATATATATATGCATATATGCATTTATGTTGTGTATATATATATGTATATGTATATATAAAACCTATTTGTCAAATACAGAAAGAAAATTCTGTGTTGCGTTCAATTCTCTTTCTGTTGAACTGCTATAAAACCTGCTCATTATTGAGATTACTCTGGAAGCTTTGTAGTTGTAGGATTACTGTTGATTTTCTTTTTACCTGTATTTACTTTTGCTTTTTTTTCATATCATGCAGTATATTTTTTTTAAATACAGATAAAAGAATTACAAGGTAGATAAAAATTAAATAGGAGAGAGGAAACTACTTGAGAGTAAGCATCTCTCTGGTGAGCTAATCCAGAGCAACTGTATTGCTTCCAGTCTACACTCTCCTGTATTTTGCAGAAACATCTCTGTATAGACTGATTCTAGCAGTGAGGCATATGTTACTCTGCAAGTAGGTTGCACAGTATATTCAGTAGTTTCTGCTTAACTTGCAGGATTACAATCTTTTTTTATTTTGCCTCACCCATAAGGAGCTGTAAAAAATCATCACAATCTGAGTAGAATAGTGTTTTCTGTTGTCTTTGTAAGTGTCTGCAGGACTCTGGTGGATGAAGTTCTCTTGTGCTCTGAACAAAGTTATTCAATGCCCATGTCCTCTTGTCATACATCACTGCTGTAAACCCGTGAGTGACTTGATGAAGTCTGTGATGCTACATACACTGCAGGGGCATACTATAGTATACATGGTATACTGCAGAAGACCACCTTCATTTTCTCAGTTCTCTGAATTTACCAAAAAAAATAGGAAATTAGGTGGTTAGGCACTGGAACGGGTTGCCCAAAGAGGTTGTGGATGCCCCATCCCTGGCAGTGTTCAAGTCCAGGCTGGATGCGGCCCTGGGTGACCTGGTCTAATGATTGGCATCCCTGCTCAGTGTGGGGAGGTTGGAACTAGATGATCTTTAGGGTCCCTTCCAACCTGGCCATTCTATGATTCTATGAAATTGCTCTCTTGAACACAGAGCAGGTGCTGTAGAAAGCCCCAGGCTCAAGCAGTTCACGTTTAGTAGCTGTTATTACTGACATTCTTTATTTTCTAGTGTGCAGAGCTCCTCCCCAGTGTCAATAGTAACAACCAATAATCAGGAATTAATAATTATTTTAACATTTCGTAGGAGTTAAGAAGTGTACATTTAATAGGACTTTTCAAGTTAAAAGGGAGGAAGGGAGGAGAGGAGTCAATATCTCTGTAATAGGAAAAAAATTTGTGTGCTGGGAGGATGACCTCTGCTGCAGGTGTGGAGGGCAGTAGGCACGTGGTGCAGGATATTTCCTGCTGTCCTGGCATCACACAGCTGTGCACTGCACTTTTTCTTCTTAAGGCCAAACTTACAGGAATCAGTAGGAAATCAGCTTCACTGTTTTTAGCTAAAACATTTTTTTCTCTCTCTTTGCTTTTATCCCTGTGTTTGATGCTTTAACATCCTCTGTTCTTTAAATCTGTACTTGAATGAAGCCAGAAAGAATCCAACTGTGTATTTTAAAGACCCACATTTTCCATACTTTTTTGTATGAAATAACAACATTGATTTGTTTTGCCAATTGTTCATTTTTTGTACACAGTGCACAAGAGTTGTTTGTTAAAAGCTGTGCCACTTGTTTTATATTTTCTAGCGGTGTCTCTAATCCTACATCATGGGTGTTACTTTATTGAAATCATACATAGCACCATCAGCCACCTGCTTTTAAAAACCTTTGTTTAATTCTTTTCAAAACAAACAGATTTAAATGTTTCTCTTTTGATTCTTAGACACTGTCGGGGTTGCCAGATCAAGACTCTTTCTACGACGTGGTGGACTGTCTGGAAGAACTCGGCATTGAAGCTATTTCACAGAGACACTTGACCAAGAAAGGAGCAGACTTGGATTTAGTTGAGCAATTTAACATTTATGAGGTAACATAACATGCCCTGTTTTATGCATCTTACAGCTTGTGCAGACTTCAAAGCCAAGAGGAGAAAGGGAATGTAACCTAGGTGAAATTCAGTTATCTATTTTATTTTAAAAGAAAAACATCTGGTTGCTGGGAGTATTATACACATTCATATATGTGACCTGCTGCGGTACATAGCTGTGTTTAGTGCAAATGCTGTTCATGCTAAAGCTGGGGCAAACTCCAAGGCAAACCAGCACATTTACTAGCCTCCTTAGAGGCAGTTCTGCCTGAAGTTAAAACTTTCTCAGACTTTTAGTCACACATCCTGAAGTAAGTAGAAGTTCTGTCCATGTGCAAAATTATTCAGCTCTTGAAAAAGGTTCAGCTGAGCTCACCTTCACAAACACCACTTGTTCTGAAGCTGAATACCCAGCAAGCCCTTGTTTATGAGTTCACACTGGAACAGACCCTATACAGTTTGCAGCAATGGAGTAATGAATGACACTACATTCACCGCCTAGGTATAAAATAACTACTTCTGAAGTTACTTGTTCTGAAGTAGTTATCCCACAGTTACTTCTGAAGTGTGAGATAAATATCCAGTTTCTTAATAATTGCTTCTTTTCAGACTTCAGGAAGTGCTGGAGTGGGGAGGTTTAGGCTGAAGTTAATGTAATGTAAATATGAATTCATGTGCTGATATGAAGAAGTGAAATGACTTCATCTAAGTCCAGCAATGGATTTGATAGATTTGATTCTTCATTTTCTTCATCCACTCTGCACCCATGTCACTTCAGTAACTTTAGCAGAGTTAAGTTTTATGTACAGCAGTCTATGTATGAGAAGGCTCCATGTTCTGCTTTCTTTTTCTATTGCTAGAGGCATCAGTTCATAAAATCCTTTTTAAAAGATGATTGTTAATCATAAAAGCAGGAGAGTTTTGTGCATGCTGTGCCTACTGAAAGACTTGAGTGCAAAATTAGTAGTTGACTTAGTTTGATACAGCTTTCTTTTGATGACCAGACTAAGACATACCTATGCACATTCTTTCTTTTTTCTGCCAGTGTTGTTCTTTATCTGAAAAATCTCTTCCTCCCCACTGAAACTAATTTTACACCCTAAGTAGGGATATCACACTTCCCTCGCCTTGTTTTGTTAAAGTCACTTCTGGTAAGGATTATCAGAATAACAAGATTAATAGAACACGTCACCCTTTTCTGTGCCTATTTGAATGGATCTTTCTCGTATAAAGATTACTTAAATGTTATGCTGAATTCCAGCTGAGATGCAGCAGTAGTTCTTGTTTCTGCCAGAGATAGCTCTCTTCACATACCCCAAATTTCTTTCTGTTAGAGTTATGTCACGTTGGCATGCCAATGGCATGCAGTAGTTCAAGATACTAGGTGTTGCACCTCGATTTTACTCCTCTTCTGTTTCCAACTGATGAGCTCCAAATCTGTGTCAGAAGTTTCTTTCAAGTGTCATTGTGGCCATGCTGTTTTCAGCATCATTTTTTTTCTGATGTTATGCATATATTGCTCTCTATTGAGAGTCCTTCTGAACTGGCAGGAAATACTGAATTTTCCACTGAAAGAATACATGAAAGTAATTATGCTAACCTAAAAATAGGGAGAAATTTGGAAGCTTAGAGATGCGTAGTCTGCATTTTTTTCTTTTAATCCACTCTGGTACCAGTTCACAGAAATAGTTTTTTTTTTGTTAGGGGTTTTTTTGTTTGTTTACTTTGCAGGGAGACCTGTTGCAATGGAGTTTTTTAAGGGAAATGCAGTTACATATATATCTGCTTATCTCTTCCTTGTCTGGGAAGAAATGATGACGCTATTCTAAAGTACTTTCTGAAGTAGCAGATGGTAACTTCCATTCGATCATGACAAGTGTCATGTCTGAATATGAATAAATATTCAATCAGTTAATGCATAGGAAGTTTTTATGTTGATTTCACTAGAGCTAAGGTGAAAGAAAGCTTTGTCCAAAACTACTCAGGGTCCTTGAAAATAAAGTCCTACATTAAAAACAAGCAAACAAAACACCAAAACCCAGGAAAAAAAACCACCACAACAAACTAGGAGATATACAGATGTGTTGTTAAGGATCCTGGAGTGTACTACACAAGATGTCAGTATATAATTCTAGTATCAGAGCTGCTACACTGCTGTTATGGTTTGAGTAAAATAGCAAAACTTGTGGATTGGAAACAGCAGAGTAACTTTAACTACTTTTAATAGAGAGCAGCAACAGCAGACATATATCTACAAATATCGATAAAGAGCCAGCACTGAGATTAACCCTCCCATTCTCCCTTCTGATCGCAATATTACCACAGCACGTCTGCAAGGGAAAGCGAAAGAGGAAGCAGAGGGATCTGCCTCCTGTATTTATATGGAGCATGACGTGTATGAAATGGAATACTCAGTTGGTCAGTCTGGGGTCACCTGTCTTGCTTGTTCCTTCCCGTAGGCGCGGGCCTTCACCCTCCACCTCTCCCGACTTTTCCGTGGAATCACAGAAAGTTTACATTCCTATTGTTAGTTGTAATCCAGACATTTTAGGCTTAAGTTATTAGAAGTTGCTAATGTTTTTGAAAACATACTGCCAGCTTTCAGATAAAAGCACTCACATTTAAAGGAACCTTGGCTGGAAGCAATACTGCCTTAGCAGAATCAATTCTGCTCAAGCTGAAACCAGGACAACTGCACTAATGGATACACAGCAACTTGCAGGGATAGCTATAGAAATTATGATGCTAATTGGAGTTGATCATGGTGAAATCAGTTAATTTTTAAAGCCTAAGTGTGAGGACCTGTGGTACCTAAAGGGAATTACTTCAGAGGCTTCTCCTTTATTTCTTTCTTTTGCAGATGACACTGAGACATGAGGATGGAGATGAGAGTGCTGACCCCCCTCCCAGTGGGCGCAAGGACCGGAGAAGGGCCAGTCTTGGTGCTAGCGAGCGAAGGGGGTTGGAGCGCCGACGGAGCCGCAGGCACTCTGTACAGAATGCCAAAAGCACTTTATCAGCCCCTGCAAGCCCATGTGGTCAGTCGAGCCCTAGCTTCATGCTAGGCCACGGACAGTGTGGTGAGGATCTCAGTGAGAGGTAAGTGCATGAACTGGGGAATACTTTGTTCTTTTCCCTTATTACTTTCTGTTATGTTAACTGCACTTTATTAATCTGACAGACTTCTCTTTATTTCCCTCTTTCCATTGAATTATAAAAGAAAAAAAAAGCGTATTCAATGTTCAAACACGAAAATCCACCACCAACAAAAATAAATGGATTTGTGACTTACCCACACAGCTAAGTTCTTTTGCACCATGTATTCTAAGTAAATGAACCCAAACCACATGAGGTAGAGCATTTGATATTGGAACTAACCAAGCTTGATTTCATCCATTGACAGTTTTTATGTTCAATATACCCACATAATAGAAGATTGTAACAGAGGTATACTCACATTAATGCACAGCTATTTGTTACTATATGTTACTGTTCATTCTTCCCCCCCTCCCCTTTGCAATCAGCATTCCAGTGGAAATATTTTCCTTTGAGGCTACACTGTAGTAGTGAATATATCTAATGCTTTATAATTAATGAAAGAAAAACAGTAATGACTAGTTTGAGCAGCAGCCTGCAACACTGGAGTTAGTCAAAGCTACTGTCATTGCCAGTCCCAAAACAGTAGACTTGGGCTATGCATGGTTAGGAAAAATGAAAGCTGCAGATTCTCAGTATGTCTGACTACTGCACAAAAGGACTGGAATTAATTTTGCCTAAGTTAGATGTCTGATCAGCTTGCCTCCCTTTGATATCAGTGGAGTGCAGCAAGCACTGGTAGACCTTTAGTTATCTAAGGTAATCTACATGCCTGAAATTTCAACCAAGATGAATTATGCTCTGAAATTCACTGTTTCTCTCTGTTGACTATAAAGGGAATCTGGCTGATCAGCTCAAGTGAAGATACATAAGCTGCAGATAGCTAAAGCTGGACAGTGTCATCCCATGGCTGAAGAGCATATTTTGTGTTGATTTTAACATTTGGAAGTTTCTTTGGAGATTTCTGTTGGTCAGCACTGGATGTGAATTTAGAGCTTTAAAATACTCTATTACATGTAAAGCAGCCCTTCTTGCAAAGCAAACTGAGTTGACTAAAGTTTAATAGCTTCACACAATACAAAAATACAAGACTCCAGATAATTTAAACAGTAGTTATGTGTTGGTGTACCTCATAATGGCCTTTTTTTCCCTTCTTTTCTTCTTCTTGCATTTGGCAACCCATTAATGCTCATTTTTCATCACCTTCTACTGACTGGGTTTTTAGTGAGCTGGTGGCTGAGAGCCCCTTGGTCTTACAGGCTGATGACAAGAATGACAGTGCATATGAAGCTGAGTTTAAAGCATCTTCAGTGTGAGTACTGTTGGGAGCTTCAGTCGCTCTGCATGGGATGCCTCATGCATGACCTTGAGCCCTGCTTCATAACTTACCAATGTGACTGGGAATCTGTTTCCGTGGATGTGGAGCAGACACCATTCACTCTGTTAAACTGATGAATTCAGGTTGGAAATGAGGAGATGCTTCAACTCTAAAGAAACTATTGGTTCTCTTACTGTAATTAAACAAATACAAGTCATGCAGGACTACTTCTACCAATATGTTTTCTCACTATTAATGTTTGTTTACTAGCTTTAAGTCTTCAGTAACCTCTAAAGAATTTATGTTTGAGCAGATGTTTGGTAGCAGGGGAATAGAATCATAGAATGTCCTGAACTGGAAGGGGCTCACGAGGATCATCAAGTCCAACTCCTGTCTATGCACAGGACAACCCCAAAAATTACACCATGTTGTCTAAGAGCATTGTCCAGATGCTTCTTGAATTCTGTCAGGCTTGGTGCTGTGACTACTTCCCAATAGAAACATGGCAGATAAGTTTTGCAGGTTCTCTGAAATATTTTTTCACCAAGATAGAATAATTTCAATAATTATCCTACTTTTTCTGAAAAAAAAAATTATCCATTTCTCCTCCACGCCTTCTTTGGAAGTGACATAATTTAAAGCATAATATAAGCTTAAATCCAGGAAAGAAGTCTTCATTCAAGCTGTCAAATTTAATTTCTTGTTGCAGTTGGCCTTGGAATCTTCTCTAGGAAAATTAGATTTACTTCAACTTTATTTAGAATTTCTAACTTGTTTACCTGCCTCTGTAAGGAAAGAAACATTCAGTAGTGAATGTATGTAACACTGATCTTTACCGTGCATATTAGTTTAATAAAAATCTTCTCTCCACCTCCATTCTCCAATCCTCTTAGCAGGGAAAGGCAGAGAGTATTACTTGCAGCTAGCAAATTGTGGGTTTTTCCCACATTGGACATTACAGACCACAGAATATGTTTTACTACCTGAAGTTCTATGCCCAGTGAAATTTTTGAAGTTGCCATAACAAAAAGCTAGTCAACTGTTGGTTCTTCTATAAATTCTACTGGTAAACAAGTGTTTCAGAAAAACATATTCTGTCCTTTTACATTTTCAGTCTCATCCTCTACCCAAATTTGTAGATGTGGTAAGAAGAGGAAAACCAGCCTTTCTTCTTTATCATATCCCATTGGTCTTTCAACTTGCAGTGAAATAGTCCAGATGAATGCAACAGCATCTCTATACCTGATAGGTAAACTAGGACAATAAAATAATGTAAAAGCTTCTATTCATTAAAATTTAAACAGAAAAATGATGAAGCTTACTCGTACGAAGCTTTTACACGTTTACAATGTCTGAATTAACCTCAAGTGGGAAGAGGTTTTTCTCTCTGCGTTGTTCATACTGGAATCACGTTTTCAAATTTGAGCCCATGGTCTCTAGTGCAACATATTTATTAGCTGAAAGGACTTTAGTTTAAAGGATTTTAATACAACATCTAAAGTTTAGGCCTTGTATTAAAATATGACGCAGCCATCACTGGATTTTGTCAAAAGAAATGCTTGTTGTGCCCCTTCTGCTTCCATCATTAATGTTGTAGAGAGGAATCTGTATAAATGGATAAGTACTTATTACCACTTTAGAAAATAACTTTTCCTCAAGAAAAGGTCCATCTTCTGCTAATGACCTTCTTTTGGTATTATTATTATTAGTCCCTTTCAAGGAAGGAAAAAAGTTTGCAGTAAGTTTTTTCAGTGCTGTATTTTTGCAAAACAGTCTGCAATGTGTGTTTTAGTCTATTGCTTCACTGCATTTTCTCTACCAATATTAATGATAATCTTGTGTTGCTTCTGCTGGTATCTAAACACTGTGTGTGGTTGTAGATGTCTATGTGTCGTTTTACAGTGAATTAGCACCATCAAGTTCAGTGGAATTGCTTCTGATGGACAAGGTTAGAGATTAAAGTCACACTCTTACACTGTACTAATTTTATTTTGGGCAGAATTATTGGTTGCTTTTGGACTTCACTCCCAAAATCGATAGAAGAGTCAAGTTCTTCCTCAGTGTGCTCCTTCCCACAGTGTTCATGTTTCTTTTCTTTCTAACTCCATCAGCTGGTTTGGCAGTTACTTTGCTTTTGTTTACCACATCAAACAGGTTGTCCACAGTCATCTGCTTTGTGTCAGCTGATAAGTCTTCCAAAATGAGAAAAATCCATGGTGCCAGTAAAACAAAAAAGGACAATATTGGCCAAATTCAGTTCTGTCACACAATGCTCTATATCCAGAAAAGTTGCCTGAAGTTGATGGAGTTCCTCTGATTTATGCCAGGCTAATTGAGAGCAGACTTTGGGTTTTGAGCTGGGAAAAGTTGACTATAAATGCTAAGGGCTACCAAACAGAAAACTTGCAGGCCTTTTTCATCCATTTGGCAACCTTCTTCCAAACTAAATGTATTGCTTTTTCACTTGTGGTTCAGAACAAATAAAGGCCAAAATCTGCTTTGTGTTAAAATAGTTTTCATGGAGAGTGAAGCCCGGCCTAATGTGCCTGTTAGTAAATAAATAAAGAAGCTGGTAGCAACTACTAATTGAGAAAGGCAAAAAGTTGATTTAAGGGTATGTAGATGCCGCAAAGTACTTTAAAGTGCCAGTCCTGACCACCAGCAGGTTTGCTTTGCCCAAAAGTTCTTTCTTTTACTGTGATGCCATAGAGCACTAAAAAGCCTGAGGGGGAACTTCAGTCTTGTTAAATTGATGTTTTAAATGCTTTGTGGAGGGCACCTCCTAAGGTTTTCTGCCCTGATCTAAACTGAGTGCTCTGAATCTGTGGTCTAGCATGCTGTTTCTTAAGGGGTAGAGTTCAAAACAAATTCTTCCATATTTTTTTCTTTTTTAAAGTAAAGCTAGCTTTTTCCAACCACATAATGGATAGAGACAGGGAGAAATGTAAGGAGTGGCACACAATTTGCACTAGATTGATGTTGTTATGGTATGCAATGATTTCTGGCTGTATGAGCATTAAAACACAAATTGCTGTCTGTCAGGCTCATTGTGTCTGACTTTAAGAGAGTAGAAGGCAGGTAGTTTGGAAGTTCTCGGTGCCGGCTTGAGCACTGAACAGGTGTTCTGCAGAAGTCCTATACATACAAAGCAGAAACAAGCATTTCTCTCAGTTTTTCAAATTAGCATGTTTCACATTTTGATGTGTGTTTCCCTTTCTTCAGTACTGCACAGCAACCATACCTATCTCACTCCCTGTATCAGAGCTATGTCAGCCAGACTTAGCGAACATACTGAGGGGAGAGCTTCTATGAGATATGCACCGACTCCACTTAACATTTGAGTGAATGGTTCTGTCAAAGCTTTGTGGAATTAGTTACAATCAAAGACCAAGGTTTATAAAGTTGTGAATGGCTAGAATTATGTATTTAGACCCTCTGCTGTCTACTTTTTCATAGCTTTGATTTTGTTTATGTCATCAAAAATTCCTGACTGGAAGGCTGATACTACTCTTCCTCTGAGCAAAGAGTAACACAAGGAATTCCAAAGTTCTCTGAAGATTTCTGGGCTAACTGAATACAGCACCATTGCACAGTGCATGCTGGCCTCAAGGGATTTCACAGCCTTAACAATCCTAGAAAAAAACAGTAAATTGTTGTCTAAATAAAGGAAAGCCATGCTAAGAAGTCATAGGATATGTTTGTTAGAAAATACATATTTCTGATGCTTGAGGATTGCCAAGATGCAGGAAGAGATCCTGATGCTATTTTGGTTTTACCAGAAAACAATGAACACAGCTGAGAGTCTGATGCTAAGCATTTTTTTTCTTCTTTGGATTTCTGTCGAGTTTCTAACCAACAGCACAGACCTTAGTTTGGGTATTATGCCCCATTAACTGATTATTCAGATTGCTTCATGTAGAGCCAGGCCCACAGAGGTGGCTTGTCCAAAAAACAATTGAGACTTTTTAAAAATTATTATTATAATTTTCCATGGTTTTAGACATCCTAAACCATAACTAATCTCTGACTTTTCTATAACATTTAATGTAGTGAAATGCTAGTTTTGTGTCGTGATATTTCTAGTTCTGGTAACTTTCCACTACACTATGTGAAATGTTTTGATTATGTAAATACTTATGGCTATAAATCAAAGTGCTGATTGCAGTGGTAGGTGGGTTTTGTTTTGTTTTATTTAATTTAGGTGGAGTGCGTTCCACATCTCTTGAGAGTTGCTGTCTGTGTCAAATATGAAGAGTGGTATGATGGGTATGAAAGAGCAGAGTGGGAAGACTCAAATCAGCAGAAAAGAAAATAAGTTCTTTTATTGCTGTAATAGAAGGAAACAAATTGGGTTTTTTTCCTGGATGTTTATCTGTGGTTCCTGGTTTTGGATATTTAAAACAACTGAGGCATGAATCTAGACAAAGAAAACATTCTCCAGGATAAACACACAGTCACATGTCTGTGAATATGCTAAGAATCTCTTTAATACATATACACATGAGCTGAGCTACCTAGCATTTGGAGGGGCTTTGAAATAGAATGGCATATGATCAGTTCTGGGGCAGATATTTTTTTTCACGATTTGATTAGTATGGGCAAAAATGAAAATGGGATGTAAAAGCAGTGGTTTGGGGAAAAAAGACTTCTCTGTGAAATTAAAAAGTGTGGTAAGGTAGCATCTGTTCATAGCATCAGACCTTTATTAGTCTTTGACAACCCCATAACATACAAAATTTGATCTGCTATTTTAGGATTTGGGGCAGCAAGGACATGTTTGTTTCTCTTGCACAGACAGGTTTATTTAAAGCTTGAAATTAAACAGATTTGAAAGAAGAGAATAAAAAATGTGAAATGTAAAATCTCTGTAGAAATGTCAGGTTTTGTAGTAGGGGTACTGTTTGCTGGTTGTAGGTCTTGCTGAAAGAAAATGTTTTATACTTGGTTTACATGCAGAGTCCATCTGACAGCACTGTACTTTGCTGTAAAGGCAATGGTAGATTGAGCCTGTTTGATTTTCAAGAAGGCACTGAAACTGAAATGAGGTTATAGCTGCATGGCAAATGAAAGCACAGCATGACTTAGCCTAATTATTTTTACGGGTTTTTTCCCCCCACTGTATATTTAGCTTTGGTGAACTACCTGTTTCTGCCAAACCAGAATATATATTGATTTCTCTGAAGGTCCCTGGTAGTGTCTTATGCACTGGACTGTACATGCTTTAGAGGGATTCACCTCCACGGTATGCTCCCATTATTTGTAAATGATTTGTAAATGATCCTCTCAGGCCAGGAAAGTTTTTTACACATACAAAGCAATGGAAGGAAAAAAAGACAGCAGTTTGGCAGGATGCCGTTTCCAGATCTCTCCCTTTGAAGTAAAGGGCAGTAACAGTGACCTTCAAGTGTCAAACAATATGCGGTTCCAAGCTCTCAAAACACCACTTCTTTTCTTCCTGTATATGTTTCAGTATTTATTGCTCCTCAAGTGTCTCTACATCATGACTTTGTTTCTTTTACTCTCTGCTCATACAGATGTAAAAGCAGCAATGCTGTTCAGTGATCAGAGGGTTGAAGTCTATGCAAAACCTTGTCAGTATCTTAAGCAAGAATCTGCTGTCTTTCTCTGCTTTAATGTGTCCTGTATAAATGAACTGCAGCAGTGAAACAAGTGTGGAGGCATTACCTAGATATTATTTAGATGTGAAAAGCTGTAACTAATTATCTTTAATTTACCGTTTTCTTATCCATAGAATATAAAGAACATAATATGAAGGCATAGTGAATACATCTAGCTCACATTACTTGTCATTTCCTCAACTTTTTTTCTGAATAGTTTTCTTTATTTAGGGCAGAAATACCAGAATAATTTTCTTTTTGACTTTTGTAATTATGCATCTTAGTGTCCCTTCTGTGCAGAAGGCCAATTTTTGAGTATTTGCGAGTAAATTGTTGTCTGTATCATTTCATGTATTTTCATCTTCACATAATTGCACCAACTGCAGTGGTCTGTCACACATAGCAGTGGAATGGAAATGGGCTGAGGGGTTAATAGATGGTTACTTTTGTTCTTAATGGAGGAGGAAAGTATATTGCCATATATTTATACAGAGTAACAAATGATGAATTTAAATTATTATCACTTTTGGCTTTCACATAAAAGACTAGTTGAATCTGGTTTGGTAGCTAGGATAGAAGAAAGGAGGAAGCAACAGAAGTGTACTGAAGCTTTTGTTTGTTTTACAAGGACTCAGGAATTTGGCTGTGAATTGTGCTGTCTAACCTATGAAAGTGCAATTCTACTCATAAATTGAGGACAAGGCAAGTGATTTCAAGATAAAATTGCATCCATTGTGACTTGTGAAGATCTCTTCTTGATGGAACATGTTTCATTTTCTGTTTGTTCACCTGTGAGGGGCTAAGGGAAGCAGCTTTCAAAGTGCTATGCAAGAGGTAAAACATGCCAGAAGTTTGAAGGGGAGGGGGAAACAAGCTTGAAAGAAAAAAATACGAGATCAACTGCAGTATTTCATTTAGAATAATATTGTGGAATGGTTACTGAATGTGGCATGTAGTCCCAGTCAGGAGCTGCTCTCTGAAAGACAGTGAAATTTTAAAAGAAAGTAATTTAAAGAAGCTAAGGTGAATAGCACTTGACTTAATAACAAAAAGAAAACGAGAGAGAAAATTCATCATCAGTAATTAATGGCTCATAGAGTGATTTTTCAGAGACTGTGGGAATAACAGCTGAGAGCTTTACAGTTGCCAGTCCTTTTTCCTCCATGTCACTTCGTAACTCCAAGGCCCATTTTTCCACTGATGTCAAGTGTTCACCTTTCTTGGGAATTTCTATCTAAATCTGTGGATGGTCGCAAAAGACTCAGAAGTATACTTAGGGCCTTGTCTAATAACTGCAAAATAAAAATTTAATATTTAGTTAGTCTTTAGTAAAAGGTTCACAGAATCATAGAATGTTAGGGGTTGGAAGGGACCTAGAAAGATCATCTAGTCCAACCCCCCTGCCAGAGCAGGATCACCTAGATGAGGTTACAGAGGAGTGCGTCCAGGTGGGTCATGAATGTCTCCAGAGATGGAGACTCCACAACCCTCCTGGGCAGCCTGTTTCAGTGTTCCACCACCCTTACTGTGAAAAAGTTTTTCTTCATATTAATACTAAACCTCCTGTGGTCCAATTTGCTCCCATTCCCTCTTGTCCTAGCACTGGATGACATTGAGAAGAGCCTGGCTCTCTCATCCTGACAGTCACCCTTAACATGAGCCCTACACAAATTGGAGTCTTCGAAAAGGGAGAAGTTTTAATGTGCTATTATCTCATGAAATAACTTTGATCAGTGTTGTATTTGCAGATTAAAATATTGGTAGCCTAATTATGGCAAGACCATCCTTTTTTCTGTTGTTCTGTATTCAAACATTAGTGGTCAAATTCTTCTTGAATTAAAATGATTTGAAGCATCTCTTACTCTTTAAAAATATCCTTTGATACCAAGCAGAGCAGAAGGTGTTTCTGTGCTCATGCTTATTTTCTGGCTTTGGGTTTTTTTTGTTTCTTCAGCAGAGCCTTTGATTTTTCTATTAGCTGTATGTTTGGGGGTTTCTTTGGAGAGAAGGAATGAGAAACTTGTGTTTCTTGGCTACAATCTAGAACAAAGAAATCTGGAGTTTCTTCAAGATGCCTTCATCAAAACTCTGGAAGCAGAAGAGATAGGGCGGAGCCTGGAGAGGACAGAGACTACATAACCTTGCACGCATTGTTAGCTCTAGGCACCAGTAAGATGGAGAGCATTTTTTGGTGCTTTGAGTTCTTGTGGAGTGAAAGTCACTGTCTTCAGCGTGGTAACTTAGTTTTAAAATCGTTTAGCTGTGGTAAGGTTAGGTGTGTGTTAAATACAATGCTTATCATCTTAGGGATTTTCCCCTGCCTCCAGCTAAACTTGCAGATAAGTAGATGATTATTTCCTTCCATCAGTCTGTGTTTCTTAGTGTTTTCATGGAATCAGAGAACGGTTACGCTTGAAAGGGCCCACCAGGGGTCATCTAGTCCAAACTCCCTGCTGTAGCGCACCCTGCTAGGGACCTTCCCCCCTCCATAGCACATTACTCAGGATTGTGTCTAGACAGTTTCTGAATATCTCCAGGGGAGGAGACCCCACAACCTCTCTGCTCAACCTGTTCCAGTGCTCAGTCACTCTCACAGTAAAGAAGTTCTTTTTCAACTTTAGGTGGAAATTTTCTGTGTTCCATTTTGTGCTCATTGCTTGGCAGTATTGAGAAAAGCCTGGCTTCATCCTCTTGACACTGTCTCTGTAGATACTTTTCTTCCTATACGTAAGGTCCCCTCTCTGCTGCTTCTACTCCAGGCTAAGCAAGCCCAGCCTTTTCTCCTAAGTGAGATGCTCCAGCCCCCTCATCATCTTTGTAGCTCATTGTTAGGCTCACTCCAGGAGCTCCATGTTTCTCTTGTCCTGAGGAGTCCAGAACTGAACACAGTAGTTCAGGTGGGGCCTCACCAGGATAAGCAGAGCGGCAAGATCACCTCCTTTCACCTGCTGACAATGCTGTTGCCAGTGCAGCCCAGGATACTGTTGGCCTTCTTGGCCACAACATCATGTTGCTGGCTCACTGATAATTTGTTGTCCACCAGGACCCCCAGATCCTTCTCTGCAGAGCTACTTTGCAGCAGGTCAGCCCCTAGCCTGAATTGGGGTTTTCCTTTCCAGGTGCAGGACCCTGCGTTTGCCTTTGCTGAATTTCAGAAGTTTCCTCTCTGCCTATCTCTCCAGCCTATCAAGATCCCTCTGGATAGCTGCACAGCAGTCTGAAATATCAGCTACTTCTCCCAGTTTCGTATCATCAGCAAACTTGCTGAGGAGGTACTCTATTCCTTCATCCAGATCATTGCTGATAAGTTGAACAGTACTGACCCTGGGGGACATCACTAGTTACAGGCCTGCAGCTAGACTCCACAAATCTAATCACAACCCTCTGAGACTGGCGGTTCACCCAGTTCTTGATCCACCTCACACTTCCTGAGCTCGCCTATGAGGATATCTTGGGAGACAGCATGAAAAGACTTGCTGAGGTCCAGGTAGACAATTACAACTGCTCTCCCCTCATCTGTCTAACCAGTTATCTCATTGTAGAAGACAGTCAAGTTCATTAAGCGTGATTTCCCTTTGATGAATCCATGCTGACTATTCCTCATCACCTTATCTTTCATGTGCTTAGAGATGGCCACCAGGATGAGCCATTTCATCACCTTTCCAGGGACTGAGATGAGCCTGACTGGCCTGTAATTTCCTGGGTCGTCCTTCTTGGCCCTTTTTGCAGACTGGAGTGACATTTGCTTTTTTCCAGTCTTCAGGCACTTGCCTCACTGCCATGACCTCTCAAGGATGTTTGAGAGTGGCCTAGTAATGATGTCCACCAGTTCCTTCAGTACTCATGTGTGCATCCCATCAGGGCAAATGGACTTGTGGGTGTCAAGTTTGATTAAATGGTCTCTAATCCAAGCCTCTTTAACCGGTGGAAAGTCTTCATTTCTCCAGACCTTTTCCCTGGTCTCCTGGGTCAGGGATTCCCGAGTGCTGGCCTTGGCAGTGAAGACTGAAGCAAAGGCATCTCAGCCTTCTCTTCAACCACTGTAGCAAATGTCCCTGTTCTATCAGTAGAAGGCCTGCATTTTCCCTGGTATTCCTTTTATTATTGATGTATTTGAAGAAGCCTTTCTTGTTATCCTTGACATCCTTAGCCAGATTCAATTCCAATTTGACCTTGACCTTCCTTACTGCATTTCTGCATACCCTGACAACCTTCTTGTATCCATCTAGGTGGCCTGTACCTCCTAGTCTTGAGTTGCTCACTAGTAAGGAGGAGAGATGATATCAATGCTCCCTCATCAACTCCTTTTTTCTTTTTTCTTTTGTGTACCTATATATATATATATATATGTTTGGAATGTAAGAATTATCTCTGTAGGGTAGATGTATAGTTGTGGAGAGGACATGGAGGGACGGAAGCTGTTACTCTGATACCTTAGGAATGATTGAAAGTGTTCACCTTGTAGCTGTTAGCCAGAGTATCAGAAAAGTTTGAAGTGCTTCCATTTTCCTGGTTTTTCTATAACTAATTCCATACAAATGCAACAAGTTTTGGATTGACTCTTTGTATCGCACTTGATGAGTTCATGATCTCACCTTGTAAATATTCATTATTCTTATGACATGGAAACTAACTCTTAACTGGAAAAAAAAATTCACAGAGCATCCCCTCAAAATGAGAGAAAAGAAAAACCAGCTAACAGGAAAATGCAGGGAATATGAATGTCTTACAACCTTTATTACTCTTTGTATGGGTTTGTTGTTTTTTTTTGCATGGAGCATAACCTAATAGTGTACACCAGAAATTCAAGTGGAGAACTAACTGCAAATGCAAAAGAAGTAGAAAATTTCTAAATCTTCCATGAGCCTGTTAATTTGGGGATGAAAAAGCACAAATGGGAGCGAGAGGAGGCAGGCGATGTAGCCTTTTTCGTTTTGTTTAATATAGGTTTCTCTTTTACTTACGTGCTTTGTAGGTTATGGAAGGCTTTATGCATGACTTACTATTCTGCTCTGCCAGAATTACTTCTTAACTGAAGCTTCCTTTGACCATACTAATGACTCTTTACTGAAGCAATTCATGTACTGGCATTCGATAACTTAAATATTGCTATTTGCAAATAGTCCTGAACTGATTTGTCTCTCCTGTTTCTAACTTAATGGTTCACCCAGTTCTGTTTTCCAGTTTAGCTATCAGTTGCTAAACAGGAATGTTTTATTTGTGTCAATTTAGAAAGTGTGATGTCTAGTGCCAACTGTCCCATGCCAGCACAGCATGTACTGTCCTTTAAGCCAAACAGACATAACTTAATGACTAAAGAGTGGAATGTTGATATTGTCGTGAATATTTTCCATTAATGTCTCTGCAGATAGGGTAGCAGCAAATAAAAAGTCGATGAAAAAAGACAACGGCATCTTTGGAGTCTTAAAAATTAATAGTAAAAAAATGTAAATGGGGGAGAGTATAAAATTTTTCTATTTGTAGCTACCCTTGCACAAACACATCCTTAGTGAGAGGTTTTAGGTGTTCTTTTGTCTAACACAAGGGGGCCTTAACTGTCTCCCAAACTGTGTTTTCCTTCCATTTCTAACTTCATTGCATTTTTGTCTGGGAACTCATGTCATTTTCTCTTCCACCTTCTCTCTTTCCATCCCACTGCATGCCTTTTTCCTTGGTCTGACCTCAGAGAGGAGGAAGACTATGAAGAGGAAGAAGAAGAACAGCCAGTCACAGAATCCAATACTGAGGATGAGGGGGAGGAAGAGGCCAGTAGGCAGGTCAAAGACAGGTACTGGGATTTAGCATCATCCCTCCACTTTTTCCTCAGGCTCTGGCATGAACTCACCAGCAGTGTGCAGTAGTAGCATCTGCCTTTTCACTCACATTCACAGATCAGCTGTTAAAACTCCTCCCCAAGGAAATATTTTTGCATTTAAAAGCTTTGTTGCGGGGGCGGGTAAATATTAACGGAAATATATTTAATTTTGTAGGCTTAATGAACTAAGAACTGTCTGCACTCACTGCCTTTGTACAAAATTAGTAACTCTCACAAATCTTAAAAAGTAGCAGAAATCATAACTTCTAAGCATGTCGTAGGTTTATATTTTTGGTTAAGGCAATGGTGAAGCATTGCAGAGCTTTGCTGAGGATGTTGCTTGGTTTCTTAGGTTTTCATCCCTGTTCTCATGATACAACCTTATTAGCAGTGTCTGTCAGTGTGAAGAAGATTGACATTTTTTGAATGCTGCCTATGATTTCTGTCAACTTTGTTCGTGTTTTAATAAGAAAGAACTACTTTGAGGCAAAGCTGATAGATATATATGCCTATTATACATACTTGCCTATCCATGGACATACGGATATAAAAAAACCACCTATCAAAACAATGTTCTTCTGTAAACTTTTCCACTTATTTCGGAGGTATATATGGAATGGGCATCTGGCAACTTTATCCTAATAAACTGGAAGAAAGAAAATATATTCTTTCTTCCAGACAGCCGTTTGATTTAGGTTAAATTGTTTGGGTTTGTAACTCAGCAAATGAGATTGGATTTTTTTTAAATAAACCACATTCATGCAGACACTGTACAGTACAGGAGGAAGAAAGGAAACTGTTTAATGTGCAAATTCCAAAGAAAATACTTTACTGTTGTTATTAATATCTTTCAGTCTGCAAATCTTGCCCATGGCTGCCTGAAATTTCAAAATTAAATGATAATTTCCTCAAATCCAATTCTTAGAATTCAAAGCTAAGAAAAAAGTTATCAATAAATCACATGAATGTACTAAAATACTGTTAAAGAAAAAAATGAGGAAGAGCCTTGTAAAGGATGTGATGTGCTTTTAGGTCATCAGGTTTTTAAAATAATAGTCACTCTGAGATAACTGGGTGATATTCCCATGGCTTTTCTAAATACCTCCTTTTGCTGTCACTGTAACATAACAAAAATGATCTGTACACTGGCCATTCATGTTGAATGCTATGAGGATGTGTAGGACTAGCCTTGCTTCAGTGACTCCTGTCACGCACAGCCGGTGCAGTAGGTGAAGGTTTCCAGATTGCCCACTGTGCTTCTGTTGTGAGAATGATTACCTGGTATATACCTAATGATTAACTTCATAGCATCCTCACACATATAACATATGTTATGGTTTTGTTGCATACACTGTGCCAAATGTACGCTCCTCAGGTAAGGAGTATGCCTGTATGCCTGCATCCCTGTAGGTGGATTGCAGAGGTGGTCTCACAAGAATGAAATCAGCCACCTGCTGAGTGATCCAGCCCAAAGCCCATGTATAGTGTTTATGCTGGAGATGCTAATGAAAATAGACATCCTGGAGTACAAATCCCATGGCTTTTCACCTGCCTGTTGCTTCTGTCACTCACCAACACCTGCCTTCACTAGAGCAAAGCAGATGTGTTTTCTGTTGCACTTGATGCAACTCTGCAAGTCTCTATCTAACACCAACATAGGATGCTGACACTAAGAAAAATTAGTGCCTTCATACCCAGGCAAATGACGTGGTAAGGCATTGCTGTTAAAATCATTCTAAATCTTAAATTTGACAGAGCAGTGCTGATTGAGTATTGTTTAATTTCAAGTTTGGTGGATGAGCATTTTTTTGTAAAAAGATCAGATTGCCAGAAAGGATGATAATCAGATATCTAACCTTCAAGAAGCAGTCATGCATCTAGAAGTGTCTGTACTCTGTGGGCCATGTTATCCAGCATGTTGATACTGCTTTGTACTGCTCTGAATGCTTGAAAATTGTTCAGAAAATGGTTGTGAAAAGATTCATGAAAATTAGTTCTAAAGCCTGTGGGTTAAATTCCTTCCTCTACTTTAAGCTGCATCACTTCCATTACTCAGCATTTCCAACCCCAAGAAGAATCCCACTGGGATTCAAAGATGTGAGTTCCCTTTATTGAAATGGAGAGTATAATTGTCAAAATTTGGGAAGTTTTTGGTTATTTGACTCTCCTTGACTTTATTTTTTCCTCCAAGCAATACTACCTATTGATCTCCCTTTTCTCCATTTTTCTCTCCTTCCCTTTCTCACAATGTTCTCCTCCTGCAGTGGGGTCCCAGGTGCACAGGAGGTTGTGAATGAAAACTTTTCAGCTGTCTCCAGTGCCATTTCTCCAGCTGAGAGGCCTCTCTCCTGCTCTAGAGCAAAGAGTTCTTCTAGCAGCTTCTCCTCTGTGCCTGACTCATGTGTCTTTCATCATAATTCTGTCCTTTCATCACCATCTTCACCTGGAGCAGTGTTGCTAAGCTCTTCCCAAAATTCATCAGCATCCATTACTCCAAAGGTATCTCCAACGGTGGAGAAATTACCTTATGTACCACATACTCCTTTTCACCTCTTCTCGTATGACTTTGAAGAGCCTCCAGCATCTGTGAAAGAAAAAGAAGCAGAAATGATGAGGGAAAACAGGTAGATTTTTTACAGCTGACATTAATTTTTAGATAAATGAATAACACCTTCCAAGAGTTGTATAGTGGTAATAATACATTCTGTGTAGTATTGTTTCCAGAACACACTGTATTAGTTTTAGTCCTATAAGCCTGTATTTTGATTTGATTGATACTGTCCCCTTGCCTTTGTTGCCTTCGTTTCATCTTACTCCTCTTCAAGGTCTATCACTATTAAATATGTTGGCCTCCTCTATATAGCAGTAAATAAATAACCTGTGATTTCAGAGATCCCAGAAATGAACACCATTTTTCTCTAATTTGCAGACATGATTTAATGAAAATTAATGGAGCTCTTCTGCTATAAAACCAAGAGAGACCACATCAGCACTTGAAATTCAGGGATGAAATCCTGGCTTCAAAGACTGAACTGCCAAATCCCAAATTTGTTGTTATATTACAGTACATATTGCTGTCATGCAAAGTTTCAACTTGTGCTTGTAATCAAAGTGGGTTAAACCCTATAAAGAGAATATAACACTTAGAATATTGTTGTTTCCTTCATAACATCTGCTCATTTCAGTTGCTCCTCATCCATTTCTTTTAGTTTTTATTTTATTTTTTTTATTTCCCCATCCTACTCTTTTAAAAAAACAAAAATAAATTTTTTTGTCTCCAGTTGCTTCCAAGTAAAACAGATGGACAATAGGTGGCACTAAAAATAGTGCTAGAGAATCACCTTGAAAAGAGGTTGATGTTTTTTAGCTCTCTTTCCCAGTGGTCAGTGTTCTTTGAATTAGGTGCTGCAAATGTACATGTATATTGTGAAGATATTTTTTCATTTGTCCAGCAGTCCTTCTGAACTTCTGCATGTGAGCAAATATTTTGATTCGTTTGATCCTTTTAATTTTCAATCCTTTCTAATAGGTGGGTGTTTTCTGTTACTTTTTCATTTTGCTGAAAAGCCTTTAAATCCAAGTAGCTGTTGACACGGGACTTAATTCACATATCTTTCCATACCTGCAGATCGAACAATGGCATTCCTCTAAATTTGCATTTTCCTGCCTAAGTGCAATTTTCCCTTAGGCCTCTTATGCTCATTTATTGCTGCTGCTGTTAGAGTTACAATTTTTAGAGAGCAGATTCTGAAATACCTCCTGTTCCTGCAGTACCTCCAATTCCTGCCATATTTAGTATTTCTGCAGTGATTTTTTTAACTCTGACAATGCTTGTGCTTCTAGTTACCACATAGGATAAAGGGTGTGGTGTGGGGAAGGATTCTGTTTATTTGGAGAAAACAAGAGGTCGAAGCTTGCATAATTTGGGCAGTAATGTGTTCATAAAAGAGGTAAATGTCTGAGGTTTCTCCAAAGTGAAGGATACTGAGACGAGGTCATTGCAACTGCATTTGTATATGAGAAAAGAAGGGAAAATGGAATAGCCACTACCAGAGAAAGGTTAGAAAAATAAGTGTTGTGTACAGGGTACAGAGTTACCCTGGTGTGCTGGTTTTGCCTTGCTGCTCTTCCAGCATCTCTGTCTCCCTTGAAATTTAATGTATAGGAATGCCATGTCCAGACCTGTCCCTCTGAATTTGATTTTGTTAATGTTTGTAGGTCTGAGTCCATAGGTGTGTTCTCTCCATTTTAATGACAGTTGTCTTTGAACTAATTTAAGTGCCTTGGTCTAAAAAAAGATTTTGTGTCAGCTTTTTCATGAGGTAGAGAGAAGAAAAGCAAATGTAATGGCTGCAAAGAAGGCCTCCTTTCTGTTGATTGAAATGGAAATGGAGGTTTCTGTTACTGTCAGGAACGTCCAGAATGAGGGCTGAGATGTTCTGAAGACAAAGGAGTTTTCTCAATCATTCAGTATGATCTGCACAGACAGATCTTATTCTGACCTGAGTCTGCCAAAGAGAAGACCCATGACAGATCTGTCCTACAAAGGAAGCCCCACACCGTCCAACTACGCAGTCCTCCACTTGGGCACTGTCTCCAGTTTCTAGTTAGTTTTCTTCTAGGGAAAGAATGCCAGGAAGGCAATTATTTCCTGCAAATTTCCTTTTATAGTTCAGAAATGTTCAAATTAGCATTTATTTTCCCCCAAATTGTTCCCCTGTTCCTGGACAGTCAGCATGGTGTCTCAAAACCAGATGGTGGTGGTGGAGTGTTTTCTAAAATGTAAACCTGGAATTGTTGCCAAAGGGGGCATGCTCTCTAAAGTATGATCCCTTCCATATCTGAAATCTGCTCTGATTTTAACCTGGGCCTTGGCAGGCAGCAATGCTGTTGTACTCTAAGGAATGAAGCTTGAAATTTTGAATTAAATTTTGCATGACTAGATGAGTCTGCTAAATGGAGCTGAAGGAAACCAACCAGACCTTTCAAATAAAATTGCAGAGTGAAATTACTGAATGCTAATGCATGTGGGAGAAGCAGCAGCAAAGATACAGTGAAGGAGAGTATATCATATCTTATGCATTATAATATGAAAAATTATATTACCCTTTTTCTGAAGTGAATTTTGTCATTTGGATGAGTTAGCCCTGTGGAATATTCATCTACAAAGCATCATACACTTTCCACATGGGGAAATGTTATCATCTGTGAACAGAAATATTAACATTTTCCCAAGTCAAGAATCTGCCCTTGACATGCTGTTTAAGCGCAATGGTTAAAAGACACAGCAAAGCAGCACAACTGCCTTTTCTATTCGGTATGGGAGCCAGGATGAAAACATTGATACAAGAGACTCTGGAGAGATGACCATTCCAGGAGTCCTGGAAACCATTTCTCTTTGATCAGGCAGCTCACATTGAAGTCAAGCAGGTTTTTGGATTTGGTTGGTTTGGGTTTTTAATGGGGGAATGGCTGGTAGAAATTTATAAAGCTGTGCTTCTGGAGATACGTCTTTTTAACCATGGTGATGATTTTTTACAGACATTGTAAGAAATGGCACATAAACTATAATTTATGTTGGGGGAGGGGAGAGAAAATACCTCCTACTTTAGTTGAAAAAATGTGGACATTTTTCATTTATAACACAAACATTTGCAAATCATGGATGTCCATATTCAGATCATGTCTCAGGAATGCTGCTGTTCTCCTTAATATCACTAGATATGAATACTGCTGACTTGGACTGGTTTAATCCCTCTTCTAATGGCTGGGTATCACTCCCAAAACAGCTAATCATTTTGTGTAACTGAGCAGCGATTTAAGTATTCCTGCTCCGAGTTGTCACTTGGGAGGGCCAACTAATCTTTTATTATTTTCCATACCAATAGCTCTCTATTTGAATCAAGTATGTCCATGACATGGTTTATATTAAAATAAGATGATAGGTTGCATATTTTGAAGCTGGGATTAGAGTCTTATTCTCAGAAGGTGGAAGTTCAAGAAGTTCTGGGGTATGGTATCACCACCACCCCCTAAACAAGAGGATTTACTGTTGCATACCTGCTTGCTCATGGATTATTTCTGTCTCTCCCTTTCTTCTACTTTCCTTCCTATTTCTTCAGATACAATAGCTATTGCAGCAGCTCTTACTCTTCTCCACGACCTTACTCTGGTGTGAGTGCTCCTACAACACCCACTGCTCGTTATGGGACAGCTCTGTCGCCACCTCAAGAGACCAAATCTGACAGGTTTGTAAATTAATCAGTTTTTTAACAACATTTTCTTTATAGACAGGACAAAGGAGTAAGTGTAAGTAAGTGTTTTGAATGGGTAGTGGAAATACCTTCTAGCCAGACCTTTTCTGGTGCTGGAAAGAAAATGAACAGTAGCCTAGACATGTTCATTTCCCATTCATTCTCAAGCCTTTCTCTGACTTTGTGTTAAAGTCTGGATGTTATTTCCATCCCACTACTACTTCTTCCATTTAAATGGTTAAAATGGAGTTGCTTACACATAATGCTGTTGTAAATATTAAATGGTGAATTAAAGCACATTTTATTTCTTTCTGTTTTTTAAAATAAATTCAGTCAGATCTGTTTTCACTTCTATCATCTAAAAACAATAGTAAAATCTTGGAAATGTGATTAGCTCATAATTTCCTAGGCCATAGTTTTGTCCATCCTTGAAAATGCATGATGTATCTCATTGCATTTCATCAAGGGCAAACTGTTTCTTGTAAGTAAAGGTAACTTCTAATAACCTACCAGTTAGCAGCTCAGCTAAAAAAAAACCAACACTCCAAAACAAACAAACAAAAACCCCAACAAATAAACAAACAAACAAAAAATAAACACCAAGGGAAAAACCTGTACACCAGCAACAAAGAAGCAGTAGTTTGATTATTCAAAATACTCTTTAGAATTATGTAATATTCTAGGAGAAGAAAAAGACTAGGAAAATGTTATGGATACCTGAAAGAAATTCTTCTTGGCAAGATATTTGGACCACCAGAAATTAAATGACTGTTACAACCTGAAAATAAATGATAGCTTCAAGGGATGTCATGGTGAGTTTAAGGAGGAAAGGTAGAAGTTTTTTATTAATTAAATGATTTAATATAATTGTTCAATTCAGTAATTTCCCATTAGACTAGATGGGCTTTGGATTGTTTGTTGCCAAATTGGCCTCTAATTTATAAAAATTCTATCTCCCACCCTTTTTTAAACAGAAGGTTTTTTCAGGTTCCTTCTACTGTATTCCATTTATTTTTTATTAATCTTTTTTTGAATATTTCTATATGTGTACAGAAATATGTGTGTATATGTATCTATGTTTGAACCTAGCTAATGCTTTACATCCTTTCCAGTCTTCTACTCAGAATGATTCAAGTTAGGTTCTTTCAGCATGCATTTATTTCTAGCCATGAGGTATTAATTTAATCCTTTTATTTCAAGTGAATAATTGCATTAAGTTTATCTTTGAAGAAAGGCATCATTTTTCATTTGCTCGTCTCCCTAATTTACTTTACCTTGATTTGTCTTTCCTGATCTGAATTAAATTATTGCCAAGTAAAACCATAATAAAAAACTCTAAACTGACATTTTCACCCCACTTTACCTCCACAAAATAGATGCAAGATAAACAAGAATTAAAAGTATCCTGCTGCTTTTGAAGTTTTAGGTTTCCAAGCCCCTGGTGTTGTAAGCTTCTGATTGCTACTGCAGCAAAGAAACCTCAAAGTGGTCAAATGCTGAGATGGCTAAAGATCACTGGGCCTATCCTGCAAGAGGTTGATCGCGCTGGCCCTGCTCCAATAAAGGAAGCAAGTTTTCATTGCAGCATGTGCATAAGTGCCTTGCTGGTTTAGAGCCAAAATGCCTTGGCCCCACAGGATGAAGCTGTAAAATTCACAGATTCATGGAGAGTCAGGCCAGAGGGGAGCTCTGTAACCATCTGTTGTGACCTGTAATGGGACTCACAGAAGCTAAATGAAAGACCTCTGTACCTTCACGTGTTTTCAAGTGGCAGTGCATGACTTCTCCTAGAAAACATTCCAGTATTCATCATCACAGCTAGGAAAATATTTCATAGTTTGAGGACAGTTTGTCTAGCCATTAAACCTCATTCTGCTTTTCTCTGTGAAACTGGAAAGTGTTCTACTTTTAACTATCAGATTTCTCTTCCATGTTTTAAGTGTCTGAACACAGTGCTCAGAGTTGCAGCTCTGTCTTTCCTTCAGGTTGCATTTACTGCTTTCCACCTCAAATGATAAAAATCTCTCTACTCTTATGTAAAATTCCAGTTTGCTGTTCATGGTAGTTGAACTTATCATGATTTCTGCATTTTTATATTTGAGGGATGTTACAGCCTGACGCTTTTTGTATACAAGTCTCTGAGAATTGTGAAAAACGTGTACACCACAGATGTCTGTTGCCTGAAGAACAGATGTAGTTATTTCTAGAAATATAATTAAATTGACAGATTCTGATGCCATTTTACATTGTCTCATTCTTTCTGAGTGCACTGCCATTGCAGATTTGTAGTAGCAGGCTTTAATGGGTTGATCGTTTTGAAGAAAGGCAGAAGCTTGCTTTTATTTCATTGTCCTGAAAGACATGGGTTGCATAAATGCCCATGCAGAGGTCGACAGATAGAATTTGCTCATTGGAGAGTAGGCTGTATAGCACGTGATGCAGTGCTTGGCACTAATTAATAAGTGGAAAGTATCATGGAAGTTTTCACAGTCTTCTATCAATAGTGTTTGCTTTAGATTGCATAAACATTGTTTCTTACCTTCTGATGGTAAAAATTTACATGGATTCAAACATACAAATACAAAAAAGTTAAAAGATGGGGGGAGGAAGACACTTTGATAAGAAACATGCATAGGTGTGGTTAGCTCCAAAGTGAGTTTTCTGCTTTCGGCTTATGATTACAGTTGTCCAAAGCCTCCACAGAAAGATTCCTGTCTTTTGTCATGCAGGGAAGAGCTTCAGATCATTTACTGGTACTGTTTACCTGACCTTCGAGAATGAGGAGGAAGGAAAAAGCAGCATTTAGAGCAGTGCACAGTGAAATGATTCATGTTCCATTCAGTTAGCCTGACAGGCCTTTCAAATCCTTGGCTGCATTTTGCTGTTGTAAACAAGAACTGTGACTTAGGTGGAAAGAAGCACTGTGATTGACTTTTTGATGTTCATACTTCTAAAACACACTTTGGCTAAGATCAATAGGGAATCCAAAAAAGCAGTATAATTCAATGCAAAACTAACTAGATTTTGTTCTTTGAAATCCACATAACATACATATTTATGATTGTTCAGCTTCAGCCTTTTCCTAATGATTGTTCAACTTCAGTTCCCTCTTCAGTTCCCCTGTGGAAAGTCATGTTTCTGTAGTGCGTATTGCATCCATGGGAATCCTGATGAAGCAGGGCACTTTCTATTCTGCACTTCATAATAAACAGTATATTGGGTCTCTCATACCTATGTGCTTGTGCAAGTTGCTTCTAGTACATAAGAAGTGTAACCCAGATCTCCTGTTTCCAAGTACAAAAGAGTGCTTTGCTTCATAAATATACTATCACAGTATCACAGTATGTTAGGGGT
>VWZO01003723.1:4045-41523 GCA_013396975.1 Bucco capensis | reverse complement strand
CCATCCCTGGAGGAGTTTGGAAACATATGACACTTTATGCCATGGTTTAGTGACATGGGAGTGTTGGGCTGATGCTTGGACTTTGATGATCCTAGAGGTCTTTTCTAGCCTTACTGATTCTGTGACTTCATTGCTAATGCAAGCATCAGGTGATTTTTAGGAGTGCCTGAGAAGGTTTGGGTGGTGTCTGCCCACGTGTCCTCACTCTTCTATCCTGCACTCTGAAGACAAAGCTGTTCAATGAAAGCTCTTGTGAAGCCAGCCCAGAGCTCTGGTGGGTTTCCCTCTGCCTTGTCCCTCTGCTGTCCTGCTGATGCTGGTCTTGTTCCCCCATCTAGTGGAAGACAAGGTGAAGGACCAGCTGGAAGCTGCCAAGCCAGAGCCCATCATCGATGAGGTGGTATGTATAGTGAGAACTGCTGTGTGCTGCCTGAGCCTTGAACCCCTCACCCCCAGCTCTCACTGGCTGTCTCCTCTTCCTCCCTAGGACCTGGCAAACCTGGCCCCTAGGAAACCAGACTGGTGAGTGCCTGCAGAACCCTGCTGCTGCCGTCAGCTGCTGGCTTACCATCACCTCCAGGTTGGGTTAAAAGTGCTAGAAATGGGAAATCCAGCCCTGCTGTTGAGGGAGACAGCAGCAGGGACTCTCCTGAGCCCTTCAGGGTGCTTGTCACCACAGTGGCCTCAGTGACAAGGGATGTTCTCAACATGAGCTTGGTTTGCCCATGAGTTGCCCTGGTGGCAGACACACGCTCTGCTCCGTGGTGCTCCCAGGACAGAGAAGGAACTTCTGTTCCACTGGGAAGGGTTTAAATGGCTCCTGTATTCCCATCTGCCTTGCAAGAGGATTGGTTGTGACATTGTCCTTGTGCTCCCCAGGGATTTGAAGCGAGATGTGGCCAAGAAGCTGGAGAAGCTGGAGAAGAGGACCCAGAGAGCCATTGCTGAGCTGATCCGTGCGTTGTGGTGCCCCAGGGCTGGGGTGGGCTGGGAGCCACTGCTTGTCCCACAGGGGTTACACCATCCTTCCTTGGGAGCTCAGGGCCTTGCTTTTGGGCCTGGGAGGGACTGGTGGAGCCTGATCCCCTTCCCAAAAGGCTCCCTGGAGCTGTTGGTCCCAAGTAGCTTCCTGGAGCTGCGTGAACACTTGGCTTGCAAACAGGATGGTTTATGGGCTTGGGGACTGCAGCTGAGGTTCTCCACCATGTAGATTCTCCAGTAGAGTTGGTTTATCTGTTCCTTTCTTGCAGGAGAGAGGTTGAAAGGGCAGGAGGAGGAGCTGGCATCTGCTGTTGGCTCAGCAAAGCAGGAGGGAAGTGACTCAGACTGAGGAGGTCCAGCTGGCAGCCTCAGGGCACCTTGTTGGGTCACACTGCTCCCCAACTCTGCCAGGAGCCCACTGACCCCACTGTGCTGGAAGGAGAGGGGCAGAGCCAAAAGGAAGCCTGCTGTCCTCTCTTGGACTGTGAGGAACACTTCCTAGACAGCTTTTGGAGATGATGGGAGCAGGACAGACACCCACGTTACCTTGCACCTAGGCTGCCAGCACAAGAGCAAGGAAGAGGTGGGCAAAAGGGCCAGAGAAGGTAAATTCAGGCTAACTCTCCTCTTACTGCTGGATGAACAAGATACCTATGCAGCCCTTGGAGGCACCACCATTTGCCAGGGTGCTGTTCCTGCACAGAGATGCCTTTCTTAGGGTGTTCCTTCCTGCAGAAGAGCTGGTGGAGCTGGCATCTGGGGGCCAAGGAGAGGTCTCTTGCTCTGGAGAGCTGGCTGTGAGTCCTGAGGAACATCCCTGAGCAGGGCCAGCTCATGCAGAGTAACTGCTGGCAGGGGCTCTGCAGCTCAGAACTTGTTGGCCACTGTGCCCAGCTGAGGTTAACGTGGGGTTTGTTCTGCTCCCTGCTGGTTCCTGGTCCTCCAGGCATCCTGTGCCACTCCTTGATGTCTTTTATCACTGTCAGAGGTTGTTGTGAACAAATCTTTTGGTAATAAAACAGTCCCAGAGTGGAAGAAGAAGTTGTCCCTTGTTCTGCAGAGGGCTGGGTGGGGGCAGCTTGTTTCATCTCCTCAAGTCTCTGGAGACTTGAGACCACTGCTCCCTGGGCCCTGTCCCCTTCAGCTCACAGTGGCCTTCAGTTGACCTAAGCTGGAGGTAACCAAGCAGGATAAGCATGACTCCTGGGTGGAGGAACCTGGGGTGATGCCAACACTGTGCTGCTGGAAGAGGCATGCAGGTGGGATGCTGCAGAGCTGACCTTGCTTCTTCCCTGGGGAACCTTGCCTGTGGCTTTTGGAGAGACTAGATGATCTGCAGAGGTCCCTTCCAGCCTCTTTAGCAATCAGGACAAGATCAGGCCCAGCCATGCTTGACTCTTGTCCCTCTGCCAGGCTCTGCTGCTCCTGCCCAGTGCCCCATGGTTGCATGTGCTGAGGACACCTCAGGGGCATTCCAGGTGCCAAAGCCCCATTCCTGCTTCCAGCTGATGGGCTGGGAGCAAAGATCTGGTGAAACACCCTCTTGTTCCTCCAGCTTCCCTGCCCCAAGCCCTTTGTCCCCAGCTGCCTCCCCTCTCCTTTGACTCCCCTGTTGCTGGTGGTGGCAGTCACCCCTGCTCTGTCCTCCCCTTGGGCTGGTGCTTGTCACCTCTTGGAGGGGCCCTTTCCCAGGGCTGTGTGAGGCCAGCAAGGACATGGACAGCCCATGGAGCAAGGAGAGACCCAGAGCCACCTGGGCCAGTGACTACCTAGCAGCAGGCTCCAGATGTGGCTTCCTGGGCTCTGTAGTGGACAAGCACCTGGGATGAAAGTTCAACCATGTTCTTGGGGGTCATTTTGGGGCTATTTGTATTATTTTGCCCTATTCTCCCTGGGCTAGAGGCATCCTGGTGTTCCTCACCCTTGTCCTGGGCAAGAAAGCCAAGCTGTGGCAGCAGTGGGAAGGTGGCATCTGGTTCCCCAGGGGCAGGTGGGTGCTCTTGGCCATCGGGTCACACTGCCCTGGGAGCCCATCATCTCTTGGCACTGTTGGGTTGACAGTCGGACTTGATCTTCAAGGTCTCTTCCAACCCAACTAGACTATGATCCTGTGAAAACTGGGGTGGATCTGCTCTATGGAGACAGCCTTGAGCCTGGACAGAGCACATGCTGCTTCAGGGATGCTTACAAATGCCAAAGAGCCTCCTGAGTGGTGACAGTGATGGTTCTCTGCCACCATGGAGGTGAGTGTTGGATGATGTCTCCAGCACACAGCTCTGGCTCTGCTTGGTTACTGCAGCCCTGGGCTGTCCCACACCACCTCGTGCTTCTGTAGTGAGGAGGAAATTGGGGAGCATGAACCAACTAGCTTGGCCAGGAGCTTCAAGGCTAGGTGAGATGTGGCTCTGAGCAAGCTGCTCTAGTGGAAGGTGTCCCTGCTCACTGCAGGGGGTTGGACGAGATGAGCTTTGAAAGTCCCTTCCAACCCAAACCAGCCTGGGAGTCAGCGAGTCACTGCTGTGAAACGCCCTGTAGATGGCAGCAAATCTCCATCCCCAAAGCACCTTGGCCAGCTGCTCCCAGCGACCTTTGCATCTCCACCACGGCCTCTGGCTGGGATGCTGCTGTGCTCCTCCATCATCTGCCTTCCTGCTGCCTTCCCTTCCCTTCCCGCGCCTTCCCTTCCCGCGCCTTCCCGCGCCTTCCCGCGCCTTGCCTTCCCTTCCCGCGCCTTGCCTTCCCTTCCCTTCCCTTCCCGCGCCTTCCCTTCCCACACCTTCCCACCCCAGCAGCAGCTGGACCAAGGCTCTCTGCTTTGAGTCACCAGCCCTGGAGAGGCTTAAGCACTGGAGAGCTGTGGTGCTTGGGGAGCTGCTTTAGTGGCATGGAGGTGACAGGTTGGTGCTTGGACTTGAGCTCAGAGATCTCTTCCAACATGAATGTTTCTGAACTGGGAGCATGCCCCAGAGTTCAGTCCAGCTGGTGACCAGTCACCACTGGTGATCCCCAGGGCTCACTACTGGGGCTAGTTGTCTTTAGCAATGATCTGGGGAGGCCACAGCTCCAATCCTGAGCTCAGCTTTGGGCTCCTTACTCCAGGAAGGACACTGAGGTGCTGGAGCGTGTGCAGAGAAGGGCAAGGAAGCTGCTGAAGGGTCTAGAGTGCAAGTGTGCTGAGGAGCAGCTGAGGGCACTGGGGTTGGTTAGTGTGGAGAAGAGGAGGCTCAGAAGAGACCTTCTGGCTCTCAGCAGCTGTCTGACAGGAGATTGGAGCCAGGTGGGGGTTGGTCTCTTCTCCCAAGGAACAAGTGACAGGACAAGAGGAAACAGCCTCAAGTTGCACTAGGGGAGGTTTAGGTTGGACATGAGGAACAATTCCTTTCCCAGAAGTGTTGTCCAGGCCTGTCCCAGGCAAAATGGGACTGGGGTGATGGATCAGAGAAGTTGTGCCATGCAGATGAAGGCTGGATGGTCACCAGGATGCCTTCTCCTGCTTCTTTCTCTGTGGTGGCCACTTGTGTTATTTATTACAGGGTTTCTTTGTGCCTCTGTCAGCTTTTCCCAAACCCCCTCTGCTCTGTGGTGTCCTTCAGGGCCTTGTCCATCTTTGAAAGCTCTGTTTGAACTGAAGCTGTGCCCAGGGGTTGGGAGCAGTTGGGTTTTTCAAAGGCACTCCAGGGCAACCATGACATCAAGGGAAGGACAAAGGCCTCATGGCTCCTGCTTGACTGATGCTCATCCTGCACCTTTCTGCCTTGTGATGTGAAGGACACTGCACAGTATCCTTCCCATGTGGTGGAGGCTTCCTCACTTTGCAGGACTTCCTCTAAGTGGAGCAGGAGGACAGAAAGGCACCTTAGAGCTCCTCTCCAGTGGTGATGGGCTCCTGTTGCTGGTGGGAGGAGGATGGTCCCAGCTGGTGGGGGGGGGAGCAGCTGCCTCCTCGGTGGTGAGAACCAATCTCTGATTTCTTGGGGTGTCTCTGCACTCACTTTACCTCCTCTCTGGGATTTATTTGGGGACATCTTGTTTTGGTGAAGTCCCCTGAGCTCTAGGCCGTGCAGAGATGATTGCAGAGTCCTCCAAGGCAAGGCATCCAAGTCATCTGTCATCTCACACCTTGGCTGCCTGGAGGACCTGAGGAATAACCTTTTGTTGGCTGATGGACCTCATCAGCTTACCTCTCTGCCCATCTTAGTAGCAGCATCTAGGAGCCATAGGAGCCCTTGATGGACAATTAAGTGCACCTTGAGTTACCACCCATGTGCCTGCTTGAGCCTCTGGAAGGGACTTGAGCTAACCCCAGGTAAGCCCCAGCAGAATGTCCTCACAGGGTTGTAATGCAGTTTAACTGAGCTTCTGTGGACCTTAACTCAGCTCCTTTTTTCTCCAGTGTCTCTGGGTAGATGAACCCTGGGAATCAAAGAGATCTCAGTTTGTTTGAGGTTCATTTGGTTCAGATGTGAAGTTTCTAAAGCAAATCACAGCCCTTTGGACCAGTAGAGGATGAACATGGTTTAGGTTGGCTTGCCTTGATGTGCACCTTTAGCTGCTTTGCAGCAGTCCCTCAGGAGTGTAGATAGCCCTGAGGTCAAGTTTCTACCCAACCTTGCTTTGTTGAGCCAAGCACTAGGACCAAGCTTCTTCACAGTGAATGGTTTCAAAACCCTGGAGATGTGGTGCTGAGAGCCATGGTTTAGTGGTGACCTGGCAGTGCTGGTGAATGGTTGGACTCAATGATCTTAAAGATCTCTTCCAACCTCAATGATTCCATGTTTCCATGATTCCCTGGATGCAATGGCCTTTAAAGAAATGATGATGTTTCTTTCTCCTCTGGTTGGAAATGTCACCTCCTGCATCTTTCAGTTGGGTTCCCTTCTGTGCTCTTTGGGCTCTGGCATTGGAGAGTGCCTCAGCAGACAGTTGTCTTGACACCCCTGTGGTGTCCTGCTGAGAAGCTGGCTATAGCAGGGCTTGCTCAGAAGAGAAGCCAGCAGGGTGGGCCCCAGTTGGCAGGAGCCTTTGATGGCTGTGTGACACGAAGCAGGAGTGACCCTGGTGTGCTGCAGCAATTGCGTTGCTGTGGGATTCTCAAACCAGCAGAATCCATGCTCCTACCTGCTGGGATGATGGAGTGGACACTTCATCCCAAGTCCTCTCAGTCCTTCAGGCCATGTTTCTGCAGTGCTCCACACCCATGGACAAGGTCAGGCTTTGAAGTGTCCAACTGCTGCAGAAACATGAAAGGAAATGTCCATTTTTTGACAGCTGCTGAAAAATCCTTTTGTGATCTCCCTGGCCAGACTTCTCC
This sequence comes from Bucco capensis, assembly GCA_013396975.1. Lineage (NCBI taxonomy): Eukaryota > Metazoa > Chordata > Aves > Piciformes > Bucconidae > Bucco > Bucco capensis. The sequence goes on along the minus strand of VWZO01003723.1, from coordinate 35,231 downwards.
AAGGCTGAGAGCTTCTGCTGCCTGTCCCACCAGCTGAACTCACTGGAGAATTCAGACCATTGTTGCTTCTGGTAAAGAAAAGGAACAAAACCCTCTCATGAGCTGCCCTCATGACTCAACAGGTCTCCAAACCCCAGAGCAGGTTTCTGCAACATCTTCTTCTACAAAATCATCTCAGGGTAAGTGGAAAAACTTGTTGGGTGTGAGGGTGCAGAGCCCTGGCCCAGGCTGCCCAGAGAGCTTGTGGAGTCTCCTTATGTGGAGAGATTCCAAAGGCACCTGGAGGTGATGGTGGGCAAGCTGCTGTGGGTGAGGCTGCTGGAGCAGGGGGGTTGGACTGGATGATCCCCAGAGGTCCCTTCCAACCTCCACCCTGCTGTGATCTGGGATTCTCATTCTTGCAAAACTGAGCAGAGTTTGCAGGACAGAATTTTGTTTCTTAAAACATCTGAGATTCTTAGGAAGTGCTTGGTTGTTTCCTGGAGCTGTCTGAGATGCTCTGGACATGGCTTACAGATGGAGCCTGGGACCTCTGGGTGACCTGTGACAGTGGCAGGTGACCCTCTGCAATGGTAGGAGGAGGTGTGGAGAGATCCCACAAGGTGCTTCATATGGCATGGAATGCCACTGAGATATGGGCAATTTCTTCCTTCTCTCTAGTCTAAATCTTCCTCTTGACTTTAAAACCATCTTGTCCCAACAAGTCCTGCTAAGAAGTCTCTCCCCATCTTTCTGACAGGCCCTTTAAGCACTGCAAGTCTGCAGTGAGGTCTCCCTGGAGCCTTCTCTTCTCCAGGCTGAACAAGCCCAACTCTCTCAGCCTGGCCTCACAGCACAGAGCTTCCAGCCCTCCCAGCATTGCTGTGTTCTCCTGTGTCCCTGCTCCAGCAGCTCCATGTCTCTGCTGTGCTGAGCACTCCAGAGCTGCCCCAGCCCTGCAGCTGAGGGGCAGAATCACCTCCCTGGAGACTCCTCTCCAGCAAAAGATTTCACCTTTACTACAGAAACCCAAACCTCTTTCTCCTGGCCCATGGAGGCCATTTCTAACTAGCCCTTCTCATCTTGTCATTTCTGAACAACTCTTCCTTCCAAAAACCATCTTAAAACCAAACCACCAGGAGCTGCTTCAAGCTTTGTAGGATTTTTTTCCCCCTCTCCCTTTTCCATATGATGATATCTGGAAGCAAACCACCCCAAGAGCTCTAGTAAAACTCCTGCTGAATTCATGGCTTTGACTGTTAGAGAGCAGAAGATGACCACCAAAACAAAAAGCAGTTTTCAACAGAAGCCCAACCTTCCCCAGCCCTTGCTGGGCTCAAGCTGCCCTAGATGAAGTTGTCTGAAATATAACAACATCTTGTAGGCATTTAGATATTCCAAATGTGACCAAGATTAGCAAAGCCAGGCTGCTTCCTCATGACTTTTTTTTCTCTCTGGACTAGCTGAAGGACTGAGGAAAAGCCAAGGCTGACTGAGCTCATCCCATCAAGGTAGCTCCAGGGAAGGTCTGAGATGCTTTTATTCCTGAGAGTGTGTTGTCCACAGCTGCTCCTGACCTATTGCTGCCTTCTGACAAAGAAGAGAGGAGAACTTGACTCTTCATCTGTATTTCATGGAGAATTATGGCATGTTTGTAGAGCTGAGGGTGGCTCACAGCCTGGGAGCACTTGGCAGGAGTTACCATGGCTTTGGATGTTCTACAGAATGGTTGCTTGAGGCACTTGAGCTACTGGGAGCTTGTCCTTCAGAGAAGTGCAGAAGAGCTAAGTGCTCAGAGTTTCTGAGGGAGCTGACCACCTCTCGGCGGGAAGCAGAAGCCTCTGGAGTGCCAAAGAAACCTCTGGCAAAGGTTTGGTGATGGAAGGATAAGGATCTTCCCATGGCTGTCAACACTTTGGTTTAAGAGAGAGAAAAAGCTTCTTGGTTGGTCTCTGTTGGAGCTGGGGTTGAATCGTGCCCAAGAAAAAGGCAGTTTATTAATGGAAATGCCTCCAAGTCTCAGGGAGGCCTGAAATAGTACTGAGGGCTTTTTCTTTCACCCAAGGCATCTGAGGGTGCATCTCCTCCCAGCTGGCAGCAGTAGAACAGATGTTTGGGTATCTGGATGGTTCCCCCTGAAGGAGGAGGTCACACTGCAAGGTGCTTTCATACTCCAAGCCCATGGAGATGCTGCTCTCAGAAGCCAGTTTGGTGGGTGAAGAACCTTCAAGTGTGGCAGGAGGCAGTGTTTGTAGATCCCTGTGCCCCAGTGATCCACTGGGGATGGCTTTGTTGCCTTCTGTGAGGACAGGAATCTGTTTCCATTCTGTGGGAATACTAAAAGCAGAAGGAAAATGAAACCTTCTCCAGTTCTTTGAATTACTCTTGGCACTTTGGGGCTAGAGGCTGGGGCCAAGCATCTCTCTGCAGATAAAGAGGCCAGAGTTGGAACCTTTGGAAATTCATGGAAATAAAGCAAACCAACAAACCAAAAACCCTCCTCTGGCTTCATTGAGCTTGAAGGAAACTCTGCCATGGTGTCCCATCTGGATCCCATCTCCAAGCAGAGGGTGGAAGGGAAAGGAACCTAATAGCAAAGTGACTTTGAACTCCATCCTGAGCCACAGGATATGAGGGAAGGGGAAGCTCCATTCTTCCTACCTGCCTGTCACCAAGTTCCTTACATGAGCAGCCAAGAATGGGAGAAATGGAGTTGCTGGAGCCTTGCTAACCTCCAGATACAGGAGAGTGATGCTTTTAGATTGTGCAGGTCTTTAGTTCACCACTGAGTGTGGTGAATCATTGAATCCTTAAGGCTGGAGAAGACCTCTCAGATCACCAAGTCCAACCATTAACCTAACCGTGCCAGCTCACCACTAAACCATGTCCCTCAGCACCACATCTCCACAGTGACATTTGTTCCATGGGCATTTCATTTCTAGGGTTTCTCTCAAAATTAGCCCAGATAAAGCTAATAGAGCACCAGGCTGGAAGGGAGCAGGTTGAAGGATCATCAGTAAAGGCTGAGGTTCTGAGGGACCTGCTAGTACTGTGATGCCACCATTGCTCACACAGCATAGCCATCAGCAGCACTGGAGATGGACCAAACATACAGGCTGGGTAACCTGCAGTGCCACTGAAGCCAAAATGAAGTGGCTGCAAACTTTTTTTGATGTTGCCTCTCCAGCATGGGGACAGATATTTAGCAGGAGATGTGACAGGCCAAGGGGTGATGATTTGAAACTAAAAGAGGAGATTTAGACTAGAGAGAAAGAAGAAAGGGTTGATGCTGAGGGTGGTGAGAGCCTGGCCCAGGTTGCCCAGAGAGGTGGGAGATGTCCCATCCCTGGAACCATTCCAGCTCAGGTTGGTTGTGGCTCTGAGCAACCTGCTCTAGTTGCAGATGTCCCTGCTGACTGCAGGGGATTGGACTAGATGAGCTTGAAAGGTCCTTTCTAACCCAAACCATTTCACAGTTTTGGCTCCAGGCCATAGGTGCTCTGGACCATCTCTGTGTTTTCCAGGGTGAGGTTTTTTGTTGCCTTTGGCTGAAACCTAATTGTAGAGCTGATACTCATTGTTCTCTTGGGCTCCATGCCTGGCATTTGAGATCACTTCCCTTCCCCCAAACACCTCATCCCTTCCTCCAGAGCAACCATTCCCTCCTGGGGGGGTCACATTGCCCAACACACCTCTCACCAGCAGAGAAACGTCACTGTAGCTCAACACATGGCATCAGGCAGAGGTTGGAGCCTTGTCCTTCTCCCTGCAGGAGCCCTGCCTTTTCAGCCTGTGTGTCAGGATGCCAGCCTTGCTGTGCTGAGCTCCTGAAGCAAGCTCTAGGTGATGCCTGGGAGAGCCCAGATGCACAGAGCCTCTGGCTCTCCAGCCAAGAAGAACCAGCTCTGCTCATGTCATTTATGCAAAGTGCCTTGTCTTGCCATCCAAGGCTTCTCATTCTTGACTATGCTCCAAGCAAAACCCCATTAGGTCCTAAAAATTAATTGAAGGCACATTTCCCTGCTTGTTTACAGTTCCCCTCCACGCTAGCTCCAGCAGCATGCCCAGAGCCTCCTGCTGCCTCTCCTTGATTTGTTCCAGCCTCCTCCCCACAGGCCCTCAGTGACTACACTTGGAAAGAGCAGAAGATTCCAGAGCTTGGCTGCATTGTGCTGGACACAGAATTTTCTGCTTGGAGTCCCCAAAGAGCTGGAAGGCTCTTTGTGATGGATGTGGCTCCTGGGAGGTGTGTTCAGCTCTTTGTTGTAGCTTTGGGCAATGAGAAGGTTGAGGAAGGTCTGGAGCAGGTCCTTGGTCACCCTGGATCCTGCAAGTGCAAGGCACAGGGTCCTCTTCCATGGGAAAATGACCTCCCTCTGTGCTTCTGACCCTATCAGTGACCTTCAGGGCCAGGAGGCTGCAATGGCAAAGGGCTGCTCTGCAGGAGGACAGTGTGGTGAGAAGAGGTGAGGGAGCCTGCTGGGCTTGGAGGGTCACTGAGGGTGAGGTGGGAAGGAGACATCTTCATTGTTATCCGTGTTATGTCTCAAGGTGGTGCAGAATAGAAGGCTGCTGAGCAACCTGCTCTAGTTGCAGATGTCCTTGCTGGTAATAGGGTGGGAGGAAAGAGGGAGTTTCAGTGTTAGGCCTCTTTAGAATCTCTGCAGCACATCAAAGAGTGATGGAGGATGCAGTCACATCACCACCTTGTGATCACCATCCTCCTCCATGGCAGCAGGGATGAATCCAAGCCTTCCCCTGCATGGATGGCCGGTTAGCTCAGTTGGTTAGAGCATGGTGCTAATAACGACAAGGTCGCGGGTTTGATCCCCGTACGCGCCACTTGCTTGTTTTAACACTGGACCAGGTTGCCCAGGGAGGTGGTTGAGTTGCCATCCCTGGAGGCATTGCAGGTGAGGCTTGCCAGGGCTCTGGGCAAGCTGCTCTAGTTGGGGATGTCCCTGGCCACTGCAGGGGGGTTGGACTAGATGAGCTCCAGAGGTCCCTTCCAACCCAAACCAGTCTAGGATTCTATGGCCTGTGTCAAAGAGAGGGCAAAGGTGGAGTTATGGAGCTTCCCAACCTTCAGGCAAATGGTGGGAGCAGGGTGCAGGAGAAAGCCTTCAGTAACCTGGCAGGGAAGGTGAGGAGAGGANCTTCAGGCAAATGGTGGGAGCAGGGTGCAGGAGAAAGCCTTCAGTAACCTGGCAGGGAAGGTGAGGAGAGGAACCATCCCATGTTTTTGTTTCTCATCATGCACCCAGTGCTAGCTGATGGCATGGAAAGGGTTGAGCTGCCAAGGCCATGTGTCCTTGGGTCATCCTGAGAGGCTTTTAGCTCTGTAAGCACTGGAGATGGTGCAGATTGGGTGGACAAGAGGAAATGGCCTCAAGTTGCACCAGGGCATGTTTAGATTGGATATTAGGGAACGTTTCTTCCCTGAAAGGGCTGTTAGGCACTGGCCCAGGCTGCCAGGGCAGTGCTGGAGTCACCATCCCTGGAGGGGTTCAGAAAGCATGGAGATGTGGTGCTGAGGTTTAGTGGCATGGGGGTGATAGGTAGATGGTTGGACTTGATAAGCTTAGAGGTCTCTTCCGACCTGAATGATTCTGTGATTCTGTGACTGGTTTTGGTCTCTTTTCTTTCCCTCTTTCTCCTCAGGCATGGCATTGTAAAGTCTCTCCTACTCAGCAAGAGCAGTAGAAGGGGCAGAGAAAGAGAAATCATCACAGAATCAAAGAATCAGAGAAAGGTTTGGGTTGGAAGAGACCTTTCAAGCTCATCCAGTCCAACCCCCTGCACTCAGCAGGGACATCTGCAACTAGAGCAGGTTGCTCAGAGCCACAAACAACCTGAGCTGGGATGGTTCCAGGGGTGGGACATCTCCCACCTCTCTGGGCAACCTGGGCCAGGCTCTCACCACCAGCAGTGTAAAACATTTCTCTCTAGTCTAAATCTCCTCTTTTAGTTTCAAGCCATCACCTCTTGGCCTGTCACCCCATTTGGCTTGCAAACTTGTCCTTGAAGGCTGCTCTGATCCTCCTGGTGTCCAACCATGCTGCCCTGGAGATTTTGGCTGCAGGAGGAAAAGAGCTTGTTGGCAGCTGAGTGAAGAATTTCCTGTGAGTAAAATGCCTTTAGGCAGAGGGCTGTCTCCACCCACCACCAGAGCCACCAGCTAGACTCAGCTCCCTTGGACATGCTCCCAGGAATTCAGCAGGGTCAAATAACGAGGGCTGGGGCCACCCTCAGCAGCTGGGCTTTTATGATCCTGGGGTAATAAAACTGGAGGCATTAATATGGGAGTGAAACATTAGCACTCCATTGTTGGAAGATGCTGTAGAAGTGGCCAAGGAAGATGTGCTGAGGCTTAGATGTTAGTGATGAGGTGCTTGGGAGAAGGCAAGGTCAGCTCCTGTGGCTGCTGCTAGGCTGAGGATGAGAGGATTCAGGTTCTTGGGGGAAAAAAAATCCCATGGCTGTTGAAAGGTGACATTTGTGAGAAGAATTGATTTGTCTAGGAGGAAAATGTATTTCTTTATATTGATAGAATCAAATGATAGGACAAGAGCAAACAGCCTCGAGTTGTGCTAGGGGAGGTTTAGGTTGGACATGAGGAATACTTTTTTTCCCTGAAAGGATTATCCAGGCCTGTCCCAGGCTACCCAGGGCAGTGGTGCAGTCACCATCCCTGGAGAGGTTTCAAAGCCATGGAGATGTGGTGCTGAGGGACATGGCTTAGTGGTGACCTGGCAGTGTTGGGTTAACAGTTGGATTGGTGATCCTCAAGGTCTTTTCCAACCTAAATGATTCAATGATTCTGGGAATCCTCCACAGTGCATACCCCAAATCTTACCAGTGTGACTTAGAATGGTTTGAATTTTATCCACTGCTAGTCAAATTTCCTTGCTTGTCTTCAGATGAGACCTTATCTACTTGCAGGATTGGCCAAGAGAAGGCTCCAGGGAGAGCTTCCTGCAGCTTTGCAGTACTTCAAGGGCCTGTCAGAAAGATGGGCAGAGACTCTTAGCAGGAGCTGTTGGGACAGGACAAGGGGTGATGGTTTGAAACTAGAAGAAGAGATTTAGACTAGAGAGAAGGAAGAAGTTTTTAATGCTGAGGGTGGTGAGAGCCTGGGCACTGGTTGCCTAGAGAGGTGGGAGATGTCCCATCCCTGGAAACACTCAAGTCATGCCAACCTGCATTCACCAGGGCAGGCCTGAGACAAATCTAGTGCTGCAGCAGGCATGTTTGAGGCCTACTCCTAAGTTTACCTGAGAACAGCCCTGGTGTCTCTGTGTAGGCCATGGAGAGGTCAGAGTCCCATCCCTTCCTTGGGCTGGATCAGCTTTTGCATCTAGCTGGTGAGCCAGCTGGCCAGGGCTGCTTCTCCAACTTGGCACCAGCCATTTGAAGTGGTAATAATAAGCCAAGACCCCAGACCATTCCAGTGCTGTAGGATCCATGAATTTATGGCCACATTAAATAAAACCAAGCAATGAAATAGTATCTGGCACAGAGGGAATGAGCAGTTGCTTGCTCATGACCTCCTTGGCCAGCCTCCAGCTGCAAGACAAGGAGGACTATTGTAACCAGCTTAAAGGTTATTCAGTCTCCAGTTCCCACCTTGCTTGTTCTCAGCTTCCCTTTTTATTGCATTTTTTTGCTCCCAGAATTTTAATATTAACATCCCATTGGCTCAATTTAAATGTCCTTTTGGCTGGAGAAGCCAGCAGCAAATGCCCATTGCTCCTCTCTTTCCCCAGAGGTTCTCTTCCACAAGGGATTCCAGGCTCTTGGGCACTGTGGTATCACTCATGGCTTTGTTTTAAAATCCAAAGTGGAGTTGGAAGCCACTTCTGGATGTATCTCCCTGCTCATTGTCTCACACTTCTTCATTGACAGAGTCCTCTCCACTGTGCTGAGAGCTCTGACTGGACTGGCACCTCTTTGTAGGGCTCTCTGAGGGCCAAGAGGGAGAGGCTGAATCTGACTCAGCTGGTGAAGCAAACCCAGCTCTCTATACAGAAGATGACATGACCTTAGCTCTATTGACAGTGGGATCAAGTTTGCAGATGACACCAAGCTGGATGCATTAAGAGGAGCGTGGCCAGCAGAGCCAGAGAGGTTCTTCTCCCCTCTCCTGTGCCCTGGGGAGGCCTCCCCTGGAATGCTGTGTCCAGTTGTGGGCCCCTCAGCTCCACAAGGCTAGGGAGCTGCTGGAGAGAGTGCAGCACAGGGCCAGCAAGATCCTGAAAGGAGTGGAGCATGTGCCCTAGGAGGACAGGCTGAGAGAGCTGGGTCTCTTCAGCNGGTTCAACAAGGCCAAGTGCAGGGTCCTGCACATGGGTCTGGGGCAATCCCCAGTATCAATGCAGGCTGGGGCCNCCTTCCAACCCCTAACACTCTGTGATTCTGTGAGTGGTGTGGATAACTCTCTGAGGGATGAGATGTTGTCAAGAAGGACATGGGAAAATTTGAGAAATGAGCCTGTGTGAACCTCAGGAGGTTCAACAAGGCCAAGTGCAGGGTCCTGCACATGGGTCTGGGGCAATCCCCAGTATCAATGCAGGCTGGGGCCAGAAGGGCTGGAGAGCAGCCCTGAGGAGAAGCACTTGGGGGTACTGGTGGGTGACAACCTGGACAGGAGCTGGCAATGTGTGCTCACAGCCCAAAGCCAACTGTGTCCTGGGCTGCATCCCCAGAGTGTGGGCAGCAGGGCAGGGAGGGGATTGTGCCTCTGCTCTGCTCTGGGCAGAGCTCAGCTGCAGGGCTGGGGCAGCNGGGGCCAGAAGGGCTGGAGAGCAGCCCTGAGGAGAAGCACTTGGGGGTACTGGTGGGTGACAACCTGGACAGGAGCTGGCAATGTGTGCTCACAGCCCAAAGCCAACTGTGTCCTGGGCTGCATCCCCAGAGTGTGGGCAGCAGGGCAGGGAGGGGATTGTGCCTCTGCTCTGCTCTGGGCAGAGCTCAGCTGCAGGGCTGGGGCAGCTCTGGAGTGCTCAGCACAGCAGAGATATGGAACTGCTGGAGCAGGGACACAGGAAGCCTCTGGATGACCTCCTGAGCCTCTGGTGTGTTGACAATGCACTCAGCTTGGTGTACCTGTGTTTCTATACATGCATGTGCACACCCACTGAGGCTGATGGACACCAGCAAGTGCCCAAGCTTCCTGAAAGCAGAGAACCTGCTTCAGACCTCCTTTCGATTGCTCTAAATCAGCAAGAATTCCCTTCAAAGCAGTAGCACTCCAAGGAAAACCCAACTGAAGGCTCCTTGCCTGCAGTGGTGGGGAGGACTTCTCCAGCCAGCCTCCTTCAATGCTCTCTTGTCCACTTCCCCTTTCAATTTCTTCCCCAAATCCTCATTTCCTTCTCCTCCTTTCCCTTTGGGCTGCCCACCAGTCCCATGGGCAAGCTCTTGCCACCAGGATTAACCCACTCTAGGTTGGAAACAGCACAAAGAGGCCACACAAGCTCCAGCAGAGCCTGGGGCAGAGACAGAGGATTGAAAGCATCCTGTGGACACCAGGAAGGTCTTCTCTGCTGAAGAGCCTTGCCGTGTGGCTTCCAGCACAGGTCTGATTTCTGAGCAACGAGGCCCCAGGGCATCAGCAGAGCTGTTTGGGTTGTAACAGGCTTTGATTCAGAGCAGCCAGGAGGTATTTATTTTCCTTCAGCTTCCCTCCTCCTCCCCTTCATTCCCTGTTGGGATTGAGAAACCCTCTCTTTGCAAGGATTGGGGCTCCTGCCTCACTGATGGCCTCAGGAGGTGCTGCTGGTGCTGCAGCATCTCAAAAGCTTGGCCTGCAAATGCTCTGCCATGTGTCCCCTCTCCTGTTGCCTTGCAGCTGGGACAGGAAAGGACAACCCCCACCAGCAGGTCCCTTTGCAAGACATCTATCTCCTTGCCAAGTGTGATTCTCTTTGCATTCACTGCAGAAATCATGGAAACATGGAACTCTCACTTCCATGGCTCATCTTGGATGGGCCCTGACTAAACCACTTCATCCATGATGCATTCTGGTCTTTTCTCTGGCTCAGATGCTGTAAGTCATGACTGGAGTGACAAGGACAAAAAGCCAAGCCAGCTCAACCTGAACTCCCTTGTGCTGGAGGAAGAAGACAGACTCCCAAGGATTTGTGAGTTCCACGAGCCATGCTGCACACCTGGAGTTCAGGCTGATCCAGATCATGATGGCTTTCCCCTTAAAGCAACACCACTCAGATGTCTCAGCAGAGGTTTTTGACCTCTTCAGGAGTGGAAAACTCCAGTATTTCAACTCTTCCTCCTGCTGAGATAGAACCAAACACCCCAAGAGCTGAATTTGGCCACTCTGCTTTCCACAACCATCCCTCAACAGCTTGTGGGGAGAGCGGCCTGGGAGGCACCATGCACCCATCCTTAGCTCCAGCTTGCCAGCTGGGAGAGGACTTGGAGGGGCTCCTGGGAAGGGAACTTTGCCTTCAGGGTGACAGCTCACCCTGAAACCTCTCAGCAACTCATCACCACATCACCTTCATCCTTGGGCTGAAGGCACTGAGGAGTAGGTGATGATCCACAGCACTGCTCCCTCCCACATCTCCCAGTAGCTCTACACCCATCAAACCAGTAAAAGCTCACTGCTAAGTGCCTTTTTTTTACCTTTTTTGGGGGGGAGTGGTGTGTGTATTTGTGTTTTTTTTTTCCTTTCTTTTTTTCCCAGATTTGCTTGGTTCCAGCACATTGTGAATGTCTTGAATTCTGAGATGCTTCCCAAATCTCAGACTCCTCATGCTGCTCGTGACGTTCTGATGATGGACACTGAGTTTTCCTGGTCAATGGATGAGGTTCCAAAAGCAAACCAAACCCCACTGGAATGCTGGGAGCTGGAAAAGGAAGAATATATTTATTTAGCTGTCAGGATAGTGGTGTTTTTGGCTCTTTCTCATCTCAGCAGAGCTCAGAACTCATGGCTGCAAGAATCCTGGGGATTCATTCCTCTTTCCGTGGGGAGCGTGGCTGGCGTTCCTCACGGATTGACCTGCCCTGTTCCACAGAGGATGCTCCACGAGCTAATTTGGGATTGTGACAGCTGCTCCAAAATCAGCCCTTTGGAAACAACTACATGCTAGTCAGAGGAGTAAAAATAAGCTGATCTCTGCTGCTTGTCTATGTTCAGGATGCAGGAACTTTCGTAAGCTTCCAGGGCTTTTATGTTTTTCAGGTTCTAATCCAGCTTTTGGGTCATTTCTCTTGTATTTCATTGGTGGAGACTCAAATCCTGCACCCTAGGAGGAATAACCTCATGGAGCAGGACAGGGTAGGGATTGACCTGCTGGAAAGCAGCTCTGCAGAGAAGGACCTGGCAGTGGTGCTGCACAACAAGTTGCCCATGAGGCAGCAATGTGCCCTCATGGCCAAGAAGGTCAATGGTGTCCTGGGGTGCAGGAAGAAGAGTGTGAGCAGCAGGTTAGGGAGATTCTCCTTCCCCTCTCCTCTGCTTTTGGGGAGGCCACAGCTGGAGTCTTGTGGCCAGTTCTGGGCTCCCCAGCTGAAGAGAGACAAGGAACTACTGGAGAGAGTCCAGCAGAGGCTAGGAAGATGCTGAGGGCACTGGAGCATGTCTGGGAGGAGGAAAGGCTGAGAGCCCTGGGGCTGCTGAGCCTGGAGCAGAGCAGAGCCAGAGGGGAGCTGCTCCATGCTGAGCAAGAGCTGAAGGGTGCAGGGGGCAAGAGGCTGGGGCCACACTCTGCTCAGTGGTGCCCAGGGCCAGCCCAAGGGGCAATGGGCATACACTGGAAGCCAGCAGGTTCCATGTGAGTAGGAGGAGAAAGTTGTTTGGTGTGAGGGTTTCATGTGAAACCTTATCAGCTTGCTTGGCTATTGCTTAGCTGCCATGGAGAATTTAGGGTATACCTTTTGCTTGAGTGGATTCTCTGGATGTGCCATTTAAATCTTCTGCTTATGTCTTCATTTGCCTTTCAGCTTTCTCTTTGTTCATGGCTCTGCAGATCTTCATTAGCAGTGGGTTTGGAAACCACCTTCACCCAGGGGCTGCAGGAATGCTTTTTGTTGCCATTATCTTTTATTACTAGCTTCTTTCCAACTTTGTTTTCTCTTTTGGGACTCTCTGAGGATCAAGATCATCTTGGCTTCATTTGGTTCCCTTACACAGACTTTACTCCTTTTTAATCTACTTTGGGTACTGCAGATCTGGAGGAGCAACCCTAGGAGCTGTTGAGCTGAGAGCTCCCAGCTGCTTCCCAGACCTATGGAGGGTGGGCATGGCTCACATCTGGGCAGGACCTCACTGCATGATCACCTCTGGCTTTGAGCAGGACACCAAGGGAGGCATCAGCATCTGTGGAGCAACATGCTAAATGCTAGTGGGTATGAAATGTCTGCATCAAAACATGGTCTGTGGAGAGGAGAGCTCTGGTTATGGCTATGGTGATGCCTAGGGGCCATGGCCAATGTCCAGTCCTTGCCTTTGAACAGCAACTGGGAGCTACATCTCTCACCTTTTGCTTTTGAGCTGCTCAGATCCTTGTTAACATGTCAGTTGGATCTCCTCAGCCCAGGTCTGTGCTGGAGAAGCACAGGAAGAAGACTCAGCAGGCAGATCCATGGCAGGTTAAAAAAAGGCATCTTGGACATCTTGCTCCCAGCAGTGTCAGCCATTTGGAAGGAAATGATGGAAAAAGCTGGAGAACTTGTCAAAGGGAGAACCTCAGCCCTCAGGAAAGATGGAAATAACACAGAACAGGAAGAAAAAGCAGTTGATGAAACAAGACTCTGGATCTGTCCTTGGGATTTTTCACAGCCATGTGAAATGTGTTAAGAGGAAAATCCATGCCAAGGAAGTTAGTGATGGCTATGGAGGAGCAGATGACATCTCAGTTTGTGATCTCAGCTAACAGAAGTAGCTCAGATATCTGCCATGGCACATCCAGCACGTGCCAAGCAGTTCTCAAGTGATCCTGGAAACACATCTGCTTGTCTGAAACATGTGGATCATATAAGTGGCACATAAACCTTGAGCTAGACACGAGTGATCACTGCATCTTCTGAGAGAGAAGCCTGTGGGCCAGCATTTCCTCTATGCCTATCACTTGCTACTTGGGGGAAGAGACCAAGCTCCACCTTACTACAACCTCCTTTTCCAGCCTTCCTGCACTAGGTTGGGATTTCCCTGCTGCTTCAGCTGCTAAACAGTTGTCCACTGCTCACCTCTAAGCCTGGAGTGTTCCTGGCTTGGTGTCACCCTTGGCCTTGGTGAACCTCAGCCCATTGATCCAATCTGTCCAGACCCTTTTCTCCACATCCTCCTCTTCTCCACGGCCTCCTCTCCTCCACGGCCTCCTCTCCTCCATGGCCTCCTCTCCTCCACGGCCTCCTCTTCTCCACGGCCTCCTCTTCTCCACGTTCTCCTCTTCTCCACGTTCTCCTCTCCTCCACGGCCTCCTCTTCTCCACGGCCTCCTCTTCTCCACGGCCTCCTCTTCTCCACGACCTCCTCTTCTCCACGACCTCCTCTTCTCCACATCCTCCTCTTCTCCACGGCCTCCTCTTCTCCACAGTCTTCACCCATCCCTACTTGCTCCTCCAAAAGCCCCAAGGAGGGAGCTGCAGGGAAGATCCCAAATGAAGAGCAAGAGGCTGAGAGCTCAGGGCATGACCTTCTCCCCAAGGACCTTCTGTGGTGTTTGACTCATCCTGCACAACCATGACCCCAAATATTCCTTTTCATCCTGGTCTGGAAAACCATGGTAGATCCATCTCCAAAGGGCTAGGCCAGGCAGGGAGTGCTGGTGCCAAGGAGTGTGCCAAGGGATTTGTGGGGGAGCAGGCAGTGGGAAAGGGGATGAGAGAACCTTCAGCAGGAGGAAGAAGAACCTCATGAAGAAATAAGACATATAAATTAAAAAATGGAGGGGAAAAAAAAATCATCCAAAGGCCCTAAAGATCCCCAGTTTGGTTGGGAAAAGTCAGCATAAAGGCAGCCTGTTTGGGAAGGCAAGACAAAGTCCTACCTCTTCTGGAATTCAGGGAGACAGACCTCTCTTTTTTTGGGAATTGTTTACACCTGGACACCAGGGAATGGACTGAAGCAGCCAAGAAAGACTGAGGGCACCTTGAAGAAATCCACCCTGGGACTGTGGGTTTTGTTTTAGCCTATTTGTTTATTTAAATCTGTTTTATTTCTCCACTGAAGCAGCCAGTGTCTGAAGGGATGGAGCTCAGTGGAGCCCAGGTAGGTTTTTTAGGTTAGTGGTAGTGCTATTTATCATTTTTAAGGCAAATTTGATGGCTCTGGTGGGAATTGCTGTCTTGGGGGAAAGCTGCCCAGTTGTCATATTCATCATTGCTTTTAGTGTTTTCATTAGGCTTTGGGGTTTTGCTTTAGGAGGGGATATTCATTTGATTTTGTTTTTTTTTCCCCTTTTAATTTAGCTTTCAGTCACCCCTGGGCTTTGGCCTGGGAACCTGAGCAGAGTGTTTTTTTCCTCCAGTCCCTTCCCAAGCTCTAGCTGTTAACTCGTAGTAGTGCTGTTGCTGGAGATCTGTCACTCCTGCCAGAGCTCAAGGGATTCTGTCCTGCAGGAGGAAAGAAGAGGAAATAAAGATCACAGACCGAAAATGAACATTGCTACTTTTAGCTGCAGAGTGGAGGATGTTGATGTTCTTTCAAAGGCTTTATAGGCCACTCTTGCTATCTCCTAATGGGATCCAGTTCTGTAGTTGTGGGCTCCTCACTCCAAGAAGGACACTGAGGTGCTGGAGTGTGTCCAGAGAAGGGCAAGGAAGCTGGGGAAGGGTCTAGAGCACAAGTGTGCTGAGGAGCAGCTGAGGGCACTGGGGTTGGTTAGTGTGGAGAAGAGGAGGCTCAGGGGAGACCTTAGCTCTCTCTACAACTCCCTGACAGGAGGTTGGAGCCAGGTGGGGGTTGGTCTCTTCTCCCAAGAAGCAATTGACAGGACAAGAGGTAACAGCTTCAGATTGCACCAGGTTAGGTATTAGGAAGAATTTCTTCCCCCAGAGGGTTCTCAAGCTTTGGCCCAGGCTGCCCAGGGCAGTGGTGGCATCACCATCCCTGGAGTTGTTCAAGAACCATGCAGCTGTGGTGCTTGGGGCCATGGTTTAGTGGTGAGCATGGCAGTGTTGGGTGGATGCTTGGACTCAATGATCTCAGAGGTCTTTTCCAACCCTAATGATTCCATCTTTCACCAGGGCTGAGCTCTGCTGCAGACTTCCCTCGTGCTGCAGCTGCAGTTTTCATTCTCCTTCACCTGACCACTTGTTTTCAGCAGTGTGGCAGGAACCCAGTGTCTCTGAGAGCTTCCACCCTGCTCTTGAAAGCAGCTGGAACTGGCCAGGGGTAGCACAGACAGAAATACAGATGGCTGGGGATGAAAGAAGGTCCTTTTCCTCACAAGCAGCCAAACCCATCCCTCTGAGGGGCACTCTTACAGCCTACATTGTTCCATCAGGCCCCATAACTTCAACATTTGGAGACCAGAGGCTAAATTTAGGCACGTTACTATTTCTATTTTAATTTCCTGGAGCTGGCTCAGAGTCTGACACTGGATTTTGCATTGCTCCCTGCCAAGTTTCTCCCACTCAGGAGTTGTGCCTCGATGGAGGCTCTGCTTATCTGACAGTGTTCAGACACTCACAGAAAGCCCTGAGTTGGAAGAGATCCACGAGGATGACTGAGTCCAACTCCTGTCTATGCATAGGACAACCCCCAAATTCACCCCATGTGTCTAAGAGCATTGTTCAGATGCTTCTGGAGTTCTGTCAGGCTTGGGGCCATGTCTACCTCCCTGGAGAGCCTATTCCAGTGTTCCACCACCCTCTGCTTGAAGAACCTTTTCCTAATATCCACCTTAAGTCTCCCCTGGCACAGCTTCATGCCATTCCCTCAGGTTCTATTGCTGGTCACCAGAGAGAAGAGATCAGCTCCTGCTCCTCTGCTTCCCCTTGTGAGGAAGTGATAGACCATGCTGAGGTTTCCCTCCATCTCCTCTTCTCCAGGCTGAACAAACCAAGTGACTTCATCCATTCCTCATATGGCTTCCCCTCCAGACCCTTCCCCATCTTCCTGACCTCCTCTGGATGCTCTCCAGCACTAACCCTTCCAGCAGGGTTGGCTCACTCTGATGTTGCCCCTGCCCAGCCACCCCATTTGGAGTTGTTGCTGAGCTCCAGGGAGCATCCCCTGCCTGCCTCTCTTCCCAGGAGGAGTTCATGGGGCCAAGGCTGTGCCTCGTGCTTTGTGGACAACCTGCACTAGCTTCCATGGAACCTCCTGGTGTGGCAAGTCACCAAGTGATTTCCATCAGGTGTCTGAGCTTATTTTCACAGGTGACTTTAGAGAGTTCATGTAAAAATAGGCTGGGGTTTAAAACACTTTTTTTCCCCCCTAAGAAACTCTGTTTCTGAGCTTTCCCTTTTCCTTCAGATATAAATAGCCAATGTCTGGAGGCAAGTCAAACAAGAAGAGGAAGAGAGGAAAGCAAAAAGAAGGATGCAGTTAAAGAAGAATCATTAAAAAAATCACTTTTCTGTCATTCCTTCACCTCGTAAAGCCTTGGGAATAGAAACAGGGTGAAAATCAAGCAAAGCAGCAGTAAAAGCAGAGTGAGCAGAGGCAGCTTTTGGTGGACTGGCTCCTGTTTTAAATAGACCTCCTGTCCTTGCCAAAGAGGAACAACTTCTGCACCAGGAGGATTTGAATGGAGAAGAACACAGTCCATCCCTTCCAAACCATGTGTTTCTGTTCCTTCATTAGAATCAGAGAATCCTTTGGGATGGAAGAGACCTTGAAGATCATCAAGTCTCAAGCAAACAAGATCTAACACTTGCTCTGAGTCCTACCAGCAAGGGACTTGCTTCAGGCTGAATTCCATTTCCCTTTAGGAGAAGAAGAAGAAATGGTGGGAAATTGGCATTTTTTCCAGAGGAAACAGGAGCAGGAGAAACCTTCAGCAACTGTGTGAAGCAACTTGTGACCTCAAGCCAGGGTGAGAGGTCTGTGAGCCACTCCTGGAAGATGTGTCTTGGACATGTTTCTGAGGGGCCCAGTGCTGCTGTCATTAACTCCAGAGGCCATCAGCAATTCCAGCTGTCTTGTTTCTAAATATAGAATCTTGGGAAAGCTGCTGAGCTCTTTATGGAGAGAACCTGAAGGTCTAGAACCATGGAATGCTTTGGGCTGGAAAAGACCTGCAAGATCCTCTAGTTCCAACCTGAGATATCTGAGGTTGCTCCAAGCCCATCCAAGCTGACCTTGAACACTTCCAGGGATGAGACATCCCCAACTTCTCCAGGTAACCTGTTTAATTCTTTGCATCTTTTCCAAGGTGACCTGACAGCTTACTTGCAAGATTTTCAGTGTTTGTCCTAAGCACCAGATCAGAGAACAACTTTCTGCTCAGTTGTGCTTCACACATGGAGTTGGTGCCTCAGCTGAAATCAGCCATGAAGAAAAACATCACCCAAACCAATGAAGGAGGAAGGCATTAGGCTCTGGGTTAGTGACACACAGAAAGGCTTTGTGCAGGCTTCAAGACCTCAAGAGGAGTGAGTCCTGCTCTGTTACAGCCTGGAGAAGAGAAGGCTCCAGGGAAACATTCTTGCAGCCTTCCAATACTTAAAGGAGCTTACAGGAGAGCTGAAGAGGACTTCTGACCAAGGTCTGCAGTGATAGCACAAGTGGTCATGGATTCAACTGGAAGAGGGGAGATTTAGGTTAGAAACTGGGGAGAAATCCTTCACTGGGAGGGTGGTGACACACTGGAAGACACTGGAACAGGTTGCCCAGAGAATCTGTGGAGGCCTCATCCCTTGAAGTGTTCAAGGTTAGGTTGGATAGGGCTTGGAGCAACATAGGCTAGTTGAAGGTGTCCCTGCTGACTGCAAGGGGCTTGGATTAGATGATCTCCAGAGGTCCCTTCCAATCCCCACTATAGTGGGATTCTGGGATTTTCCCCTGCTTAATGTCTTTTTGCCTTTTTTTCCCCACATAGGATTCCTCCTTGGCCTTTTGGAAGGACATTTCCAAACTCCAGAGGCTCAGCAAGCTGCAGCACTTCCATTTCCTTCCTGGAGACTGGGGAAGGGAAAGTTTCTGGAAACATTAACACTACAACTGCAGAAACACCTTGTTGGTGTTGTTGATGTCTGACCACCTTCAGCTTGCACCAGCTTAGAGCAGAGACTTAAAGCTGAACCTAGCCAAACCTGATGGAAAGATCTTCTCTCCTCCCCAGACTTTGCTGAAAGTGCCCAGGTTTCCCTGAAGTTTTCACACCTGCATCTTTCCTCCCAGCCCTTGTTTTATGTGTCCTTCATCACCTAGCTCTGATGACCTCCTGCAGCGTGGACTCTTCATCCTCTTGCCTCAGTGGTGGCCCAAGGGCTCACTCCTTTCCATGCTCATCTTGTTTGCAGTTTGTCTTTGGAAGAGGNTCTTTCCTCCCAGCCCTTGTTTTATGTGTCCTTCATCACCTAGCTCTGATGACCTCCTGCAGCGTGGACTCTTCATCCTCTTGCCTCAGTGGTGGCCCAAGGGCTCACTCCTCCTTTCCCTGCTCATCTTGTACATGCTCATCTTGTTTGCCTTCCCAGTGGGAAGGTGGAGTCCTGTGGCCCATGGCAGGGATTTGACTCAGCAATTCCCTCTGGGTGCTGCTAATCTGCTCGGAGTGGAGCTGACCATGCTCAGAACGTGCCTGTGGCTTGCCTCAGCTCGAGCTCTTTGCTGTGGTTTCAGCCCTTTCATGAATCCCTCAGTGTTCAGGAGGAGTTTGAGCTGTTCTCACACTCTGTCTTCTCTCCTCCTTTAACTTTCTTCCAGCTCCTCACAGAGTCATAGAAACTGCCCAGGAGGAATCCTGTTCTGCTTTGATCCACCTGTGGACACCAACATGGATTGTTCTCTCATTACCAGTGTTGTTAGTAGTGCTGAGCTGATGGTCACAGCATCACAGAGTGCTTTGGGTGGTGCATCCTTGCCTTCTTCATGCCAACAGTCATGGGAGGATTGTATCTGGGCTCCCCAGTACAAGAGAGACAAGGAACTGCTGGAGAGAGTCCAGCAGAGGCTCAGAAGATGCTGAGGGCACTGGAGCATGTCTGGGAGGAGGAAAGGCTGAGAGCCCTGGGGCTGCTTAGCCTGGAGAAGAGCAGAGCCAGAGGGGAGCTGCTCCATGCTGAGCAAGAGCTGAAGGGTGCAGGGGGCAAGAGGCTGGGGCCACACTCTGCTCAGTGGTGCCCAGGGCCAGGCCAAGGGGCAATGGGCACACACTGGAAGCCAGCAGGTTCCATGTGAGCAGGAGGAGCAAGTTGTTTGGTGTGAGGGTGCAGAGCCCTGGCCCAGGCTGCCCAGAGAGCTTGTGGAGTCTCTTTGTTTGGAGAGATTCCCAAGGCACCTGGAGGTGATGGTGGGCAAGCTGCTGTGGGTGAGCCTGCTTTAGCAAGGGGGTTGGACTGGCTGATCCCCAGAGGTCCCTTCCAACCCCCACTCTTCTGGATTATGTGATTCTGTGAGTTTATGAGATTAAAATCAGTTGATAGAATCAAACTACCTTGGATTTATTAGATGCCAAGTGCTGGTGGGTTGGTAGAGCAGAGCCCACTTCTCCTCCCCTTGGCATGCTCTTTGACAACCCTAGAGCCTCAAGAGCAGCAATCCCCAGAGACCCTGCTCAGATGCTGGGGTGTTATTATAGCCATGGGAAATGATACAGTATTATGGTCTGGCAAAAGCTGAAAGGACTTGTTCTGTGTCTCAACAGGAAGTGGGCTTGGACTGGTCTGCAGGTTACTCTGGACATGTGGTGGTTTGCTAGAGGCAGTGGCAAGGATTGTCTCACTCCTGGCTTTTGAGAGCGAGCAGACTGAGGCAGATTTGGCCACATTTTAAGTTCAGAATAAGCAATCCATCAGGGTGATTCATACAGAGTAGCCAATCTTGGTGTTCCCTTTGTTCTTGGTGTTTTCTTTCTCCTATTAATCACCAGAGTTAATTAATCTGTCATGGGGAGATTTCCCTGACTCTGTCAGGCAAGAGATTGTCTTCGTCAAAGCTCTTCCATGGTTGGGCACCAACATCTGTGGGAAATGTGTGGTGGTGATGATGCTTTCAAATTAACTTGGGCTGATTTGTAACACCCCAGTCAATCATGGGCATTTTCTCTCTCCCTTTTCCTTTTTGTTTTTAATCTCTTAGAAATGGTTTGACAGAGAGCATGGAGAGAGTGGAGAAGGAAAACCCTCTGACTGAATCCTGCAGGGGCTGATGTTCACACCAGAATACCTAAAGAGCCAGGCTAGGTTTGAACCATAGAATCATGGAATTGTTTTGGTTGGAAATGACCTTTAAGATCAAGTCAAACTGTTAATCTAACACTTCCAGGTCACCACTAAACCATTCTGGTCCTCTTCTCCACACTAACCAACCCCAGTGCCCCCAGCTGCTCCTCACAACACTTGTGCTCTAGACCCTTCAGCATCTTCCTTGCCCTTCTCTGCACACACTCCAGCACCTCAATGTCCTTCTGGGAGTGAGGAGGCCAAAACTGAGCCCAGGATTGGAGCTGTGGCCTCCCCAGTGCCCAGTGCAGGAGGACAATCCCTGCCCTAGCCCTGCTGCCACACTAGTGCTGATCCAAGGCAGGATGCTGTTGGCCTTCTTGGCCACCTGGGCACTCTGCTGCCTCATCTTCAACCACTCTTGACCAACATGCCCAGGTCCTTTTCTGCTGAGCAACTTTCCAGCCACTGCCCCAAGCCTGGATCCTTCCTGGGGTTGTTGTGACCCAAGAGCCAGGACCCAGCCCTTGGCCTTGTTGAACCTCATCTCCTTGGCCTTGTCCTGTGGATCCAACCTGTTCAGATGAGGATGTGAAAGTCCAAAGTGATGGCACATGTTCAGTGTCCCCTGTGTGTCTCTAACAGCCTTGAGCTTTCAGCAGAAGGCCTGGTTTATGTTTCTAAAGCTCCAGAGGTACTTGTCTCCCTCCATCCTGCCAAATGACTAACCCTTTCTTTCTTCCATGTGCCCAGCCCAATGAACCACATCACCTGGTGGCACTGCTTTGGGTTGATGCCATTAGCATATGCAAAGCTCCTTCCCTAGGCTGAGACCTGCAGTTGCCCTCTTGGAGCCATGGAGGAATTGAGAATGAAGTGGTTATTGCTGGAGTTTCAAATAACCCTTTTCAGGACGATTGTTCCTCCCTGGACTAATCAGTTCCACAAGTGCAATAAATTGGACAAGGGCTGCATAGAAGGAGCTGAAGGAAAGCCAAGCCTTGCAAGCTAACAGGCAGCCTCCAGCTCCAGTTTCTACTCCAGGGGAGGAGTGGTTGGGGCTCTCTGGGGACATTTTGACTGATCATGTTTCACCTTCCTTCTCTGAGTTCTCCTTTCCTTCCTCTTCCAACATTTCTTTCCCCATTATCACTATTTTTTCCAGAAGTCTTTTTCTTGCTTCCTGAGAAGCTAAGCTCACCAGCACCTTTCTGCACCTAACTTCACACTTGATGTGCATTGAGTCCAGCCTCCAGAGACCAGCACAATTTCCTCTGCAGTCTGCATAGAACTGTTAATTACCATCAGAGCAGCTGAGAAAGCTGACAGCAGGAGGATGGGGGATCTGAAACACAGGCTGAAGCCTTCTTCCCCTGATTTTTGAGTCTTCAAGCCCTGCATTCAGGCCTGAGTGCCTGCTCAGTCTGACTCCAAAGCCTTTCAGCTCCCTTGGAGCCAGTCTAGGGAGGTAAAGTCTGTGCTGGGTCTATCTGTACTGCAGCCTGGAGGCTGGAGGAATCAGGCAGAAGTTTCCCAGCAGAGGTATGGATTTACCATTGCTACCTTTAGTCTTAATCCTAACCTTTTGCTCACACAATGGGAAGCTGCCCAGTGGAAAAGGTCCTGGTGAGGTGTGTGTGTTGGCCAACAGTGGCTGAAGATAAGGCAGCAGTGTGCCCAGGTGGCCAAAAAGGCCAACAGCATCCTGCCTTGGAGCAGCAATGGTTGAACTTGATGGCTTTTAAAGGTCTTTTCCAGTCTAACCCATTCTGTGATTTTCATCCTTTATTGCCTGCTGTGATCACAATGACACTGGGGCCAGAAGAGTGCTGATTTCTGGCTCTGTTCAGAAAGAGCCTGGATGTGTCCCACAGGAGGACTAACACCCTTCCATTCCCATAGGATTGGTCTGCATTGATTTGAGCTGCCCCATTACTATAATTGCCTGGAGAGAGTGAAGTCACTCCTTGGAACAGGAGAAGCCATTTTCTCAGAGGGTCCCAAGCCCAGAAGAAATTTGTTCATTTTATGAATGAGTGAAAATGTTCAGTGGTTTCCCCAGCAAGACCAATTCTGAAAGATTTTTGGCTTCTGCCTGGATAAATGCAGCAGCTTCAAGTCAGGCTCAGCCCCAGACACTCACTCTTTGCTCTGTCACTTGCTTTCAAACAAACCATTTGGGGTTTTATTTTTGTTGTTAGAACAGCTGTTCTGTATTACAGATGTTGCCTGGTCAGGTCTTCATCTCTGTGCAGAGCCTGGGCTGTTCTCTGAGGCCTTGGGTATCTCTGAAGTAACATCCCTGGGTTGGATATGGTTCAGTGTGAATAGAGTTGGTTGTGTAACTCTAGTGTAGCACAGAATCCCAGTATGTCAGGGGTTGGAAGGGCCCTAGAAAGATCATCTAGTGCAACCCCCCTGCCAGAGCAGGAGCACCTAGACCAGCTCACACAGCAATGTGTCCAGGCAGCTCTGCAATGGCTCCAGACAAGGAGACTCCACAGCCTCCTGGGCAGCCTGGGCCAGTGCTCTGGCACCTGAACTGCAAACAAGTTCCTCCTCATGTTAATACTAAACCTCCTGTGGTCCAACTTGCTCCCATTCCCTCTTGTCCTACCATTGGATGCCATGGAGCAGAGCCTGGCTCTCTCCTCCTCACACTCACCCTTCACATATTTCTAAGCATTGCTGAGGTCTCCTCTCAGTCTCCTCTTGTCCAGGCTGAAGAGACCCAGCTCTCTCAGCCTGTGTACCAGATTCTGATATCCTCCCTCCAGAATCAGATGTATTAACCTCAGAGGGTGAACACAAGGTAGAATCCCTGAATCCTAGCATGGTAGGACCTCTGGAAATCATCCATCAATCCCCCTGCTCCAGCAGGCTCACTCCAGCAGCTTGCCCAGGATCACCTCCTTTGGAATCTCTCCACACAAGGAGACTCCACAAGCTCTCTGGGCAGCCTGGGCCAGGGCTCTGCACCCTCACACCAAACAACTTTCTCCTCCTGCTCACATGGAACCTGCTGGCTTCCAGTGTGTGCCCATTGCCCCTTGGCCTGGCCCTGGGCACCACTGAGCAAAGTGTGGCCCCAGCCTCTTGCCCCCTGCACCCTTCAGCTCTTGCTCAGCATGGAGCAGCTCCCCAGGAATATTCTATTCACTATGAAGAAATGTGTTAAAAGCTAATTTTCTTTTCTTCTGAGTTTCTGATCCAATGGAGGAGATGATGTGGTGATAGAAGAGACTCTCCAAATGCAGCAATCTGAACTTGGGGCAACAAAAAGCCTTAAAATACCAATATTTTTCTGTAGTCTCTTTACAGTCCTGACAGGACAGAGCCTTAAGTG
The DNA here is from genome assembly GCA_013396975.1 of Bucco capensis. Lineage (NCBI taxonomy): Eukaryota > Metazoa > Chordata > Aves > Piciformes > Bucconidae > Bucco > Bucco capensis. The sequence continues at coordinate 11,606 of VWZO01003723.1, read as the reverse complement.
GTGGCTAAGGTTAGTGGAGAGGCATTACAATGTCATCAGGGCCTAATTATTGACATTCCCCAGAGCAGGGCTGATGGGAGGAGGTCCATAATGTCTGTCAAAACAGGTCAGATGCTGAACACTTCTCCTGAAGTGGTGCTAGAAAATCACTCTGTGGCTGAGAGTCCTCTTCTCATAAATGCTTTTATGAACAACAGATGAACTGGTGGAATTTTTGATATGCTGCCTGACAGATTGTCAGTGGGGAAAGAGATCAGATTCTCCAGATAAAAGCTCTAACTTTGCTTGGTTGGGTAGATAGATCTGCTTGAGACAGAGGATCACTTGCAGTGGTTGATATTTAGTCCAGACAACATGTGAGCAGAACTTGATTCTGCACTGAAGTTCTTCACTGTGAGGATGGTGAGATCCTGTGCCAGGTTGCCCAGAGAGTTGGGAGATGTCCCATCCCTGGAACCATTCCAGGTTAGGTTGTTTGTGGCTCTGAGCAACCTGCTGTAGTTGCAGCTGACTGTAGGGGAGTTGGACTTAGCTGTTCCTTAAAGGTGTCTTCCAACCTTAATTATTGTCTGATTCTGTACCTCCCTGCAATGGAGCAAGAAGAGGAAGAAAGAAGAGAGCTGCAGTGATGAAGTGGATGGATGCATTTCTCCATGAAGATAGAGACTAAAATACTCTAGGACTTCTCAGGCTAGAGAGAAGAGAGGAGGGGGGTGCAGGTTTCCAGCACCATGCAGGCAGTAGGTAAGGTGAGAGCAGAACTGCTCAGAACACACAAATCTTCTCTGTGTCTCCTCCCACTTCTCTTTTTATTTTGATTTTGTATTTTTCCTTCTTCCCCCTGTGGAACAGTTTGCCAAAATAAATCAGTTGTAGGCTGAGATGGTTTTCCATTGGCAGGAGAGAGTGAAATGCACTTCTCCTGCTTTTAATTGTTTTCCATGTGCTGAGCAGCCTGCTCTGGTTTGTGGTAGGACAGCAGTGGAGCTGGGCTCTGCTCTGGAGCTGACACCTGAGCCCTTCCTGAGGCTTGGGCTTTCTTAAGGTTTTGATTACAAGGAACAAAAATCTCTTCATGCACATTGCTGGCAGCAGACTTCTCTGTCTTAGCAGCAGACATGCCAACCCTTGACTTCAGCTCTGCCAGATGGAGCAGGAGACATGAGCTGCTCAGCCTCCTCCAGATCTCCTCAGGTTGCAGCCCTGTTTTCAGCTGGCAAAGGGGCTCAGGTTGATCTAAATGCAGGATTTCTGGTGACAGGAACAAAATAAACCTGACCAAAGAGAATCTCATGTGGGAACTGATGTGTTGGAGAAGAGCCCTGGGGAAAAAGCTCTAGGAGTGCTGGTGGCTAGGAGGATGCCCATGAGGCAGCAATGTGCCCTTGTGGCCAAGAGGCCAATGGCATCCTAGGATGCATGAAGAGGAGCGTGGCCAGCAGAGCCAGAGAGGTTCTTCTCCCCTCTCCTCTGCCCTGGGGAGGCCTCCCCTGGAATGCTNACCCCTGACATACTGGGATACTGTGATGTGCCTCTGCTCTCAGTTAGCAGATGCTGCTGGTTTAGCAGAAGATGTTAATGAACATGTGAGGCTGTGCACTCTTTGATAGGACCTCTTTGAGCCTCCTCCACCAGGCAGCAGAGAGCTTCCCACTCTTCCTTTGCCTGGAGTCAAAGCTGGTTGCTTCCCCAGCATCTTGTAAGCATCTTCTCATGCCTTGGGATAGAGCCTGGGAGCTCTGAACAAAGCTCCCCAGCCTGATGAGTCCCAGCATCCCTCCTGGGGTGCTGCAGAGCCCAGGCCACTGGGCTGTTCGGTGGTAGCTTCCAGGCCCTGCTCTCGTGTCTGGGATGAGTGCCAAGCCCTGGAGAGGGATGCCTGCTTTTGAGTGAATCCCTTTGAGAATCTCTAGTTCTCCATTCAGTTTTCCCTTCTTTTTTTTTTTTCTTTCCCTTCTCAGTTTCAATTCTTTCCCCTTCTGAGAGGGAGAACAATGTTCCTATGGACACAGGCGACCGAGAGCTTGCAGAGCTGAAGGGGAATTAGCAGAGCCTGAAAGTCCACATGGGTGGCTTTCAGTGGGAGCAAAGTGGAGAAGGAGGAGAAGGAGGAGGAGGAGAAAGATCTCCCTCCCTCCCTCCCTCCCTCCCTCCCCTGACAGGCTCCTTGTTACATGATGTGAGGCTAAAGGCAAATCAGCAAACCAAGTGTCCCAGCAGGAGGAAGCTGTGAGGGCAAAGCTGGCTTCCTCTGGCTCCACAGCCCTGTTTTGGAGGCAGCTTGAGAGAGGCAAGTCACTGGAGGGAAGACACAGAGTGCAGGATGGACAAATAAGCCCAGCTAGTAGCTTGAGGAGCACCAGAGGGCACAGGGTGGATGGGTTGGAAGAAGCCTTAGAGGCTGCTGGTGCTGTTCCTCTTGCAACTATCTTGTGAGCTACACATGGCATGGGCTTAGCTGGACTTTGGGCACTGGCTGTGGGACAGGTGCATCAAGAGCAAGGTCCAGCATGGAGCTGGCAGCATGAGGAGGCACAGCACCAGGTAAGAGACACAAGAGGATGTGATGCTCCTAGTGGGGAGGGTTCCCAGGACCACCCTACTGCAGAGGGAAAGCATGGGAAGCCCTGAACATCAGGCATGACCAAATTCATCCCTCTTTCAGGCAAGGAACACCAGGGTGGAGAGGAACACACAGCAAGCCCTTGGTGCTACAAGTGTGCTGTGAGGGGCCTGGCTTGTGGTTAGCTCTGATGTGGCTGCAGCTTCTCTGATGTGGCTGCAGCTTGCCCCTAGCCTCTGCACAAGTCAGGTAGCAGAGCAGAGGAACAGGAGACCATTCCAGAAGCCTGGCTGTTAGCTTTGCCATCAGCAAGCCCCTGCAATAACCTCTTCCTCTCTACAGAGAGATGGTTTATCCCTCAGTGAGATAAAATGGTGATGGAGCTGGCTATGGAAATGCCACCTCCTGGGCAGACCTTGTGGGACATTGCTGAGGTCTGAGAGAGCTTCAGGGACAGAGTGTGGAGGGGAGGGTGAAAAGCTGCAATCACAGCTTTTCCTTCCCTTCCAGTTCCTTATCCCAGTGTCCATGAAGAATGTAGGATATATTATGCAGTGTGTTGGTCCTTCCCCTCCCCTGTGAAGGAGATGTGTGAGACTCACCACTGCCTTCCTCTGAACCTAATCAGTACCACTGCTGCAATAAATCCCATCCACCCAGGACATAAATTCAGCTGGCATATGTATTCACCACAGAGCCTTCAACAGCTTCCTGCAGGGGCTCTGCTTTCCCAAAGCTTGGCAGCTTCTCCTGCCATGGGTTACTGTCTCCTATAGGAAGGACCACCCAGAAGCTCTCCTGCTATTGTTCCACGTGGGGCAGAGCAAGATGCTGATTCTGCAGGTAGGTGCCACCAGGCCTGATCAATCTGAGTCCACAGCCAGGGCCACAAAAAGCTCCTGAGCTGAGCCACTGGCTGCTGAGCAATTGCAGGTGTTGGGCTTGTAGTGGGGCAGTAAAAGAGAGACCTCAGGGAAATGGCCTTGCTTTGAAGCTCAGGATGTGCTCAGAACTAAGCCTGTGCTTGAGTGGAAGATAGACCTCAAGGGCAAGTGTAGAGTCCTGCTCCCAAGGAGGAATAACCTCATGGAGCAGGACAGGGTAGGGATTGACCTGCTGGAAAGCAGCTCTGCAGAGAAGGACCTGGCAGTGCTGCTGCACAACAAGTTGCCCATGAGGCAGCAATGTGCCCTCATGGCCAAGAAAGCCAATGGTGTCTGGGGTGCATTCAGAAGAGTGTGAGCAGCAGGTGAGGGAGATTCTCCTCTTCCTCTACTGTGCCCTAGTCAGGCCACAGCTAGAGTCCTGGGGCCAGTTCTGGGGCCATGCTCCCCAGTTGAAGAGAGACAAGGAACTACTGGAGAGAGTCCAGCAGAGGCTAGGAAGATGCTGAGGGCACTGGAGCATGTCTGGGAGGAGGAAAGGCTGAGAGCCCTGGGGCTGCTGAGCCTGGAGAAGAGCAGAGCCAGAGGGGAGCTGCTCCATGCTGAGCAAGAGCTAATGGATGGGGGCAAAAGTATGAGGCACTACTTTCCCCTCCTGCAGAAGACCTCAGGCTGGTCACATTTGTCCTTTGCCTGCTTCAGAAAGGTCTTAAATCCTGGCCAACTGGGACAAAACCACCACCTCTAAGTTTTGAATAAAGATCCCCCAGGGTAGGCACTAAACTTCTTTGTCCTCCTGTAGCATCCCTGGAAGAGGATGTGGCACTGACCCTTCACATGTGCTGCTCTTGCATGGGGAAAGGGAAGAGGTCAGGAGATGCTGGGAGAGGTGATGAGGTGCAGGTTGCTGTGGGACAGCATAGGGATCATGGAATAATTCAGGCTGGAAAGGACTTCAGCAAGGAGATCTCCAGTCTAACCACCCACTCAGTGCAGGGTCAGCAGTGAAGTTGGACCAGGTTACATTTGGGTATTGAAAATCCCTACAACCCCTCTGTGAAGCTGTTTTTCAGTGCCTCCACTGTCCTACTGCTTCAAACCACATCACTGAAGGGAAAGACATCACTGATGGAATCCCTAACTCAATACTTCCACTGAAGGGGAGAAGAGTACTCAGCACACACTTGAGAAGAGTAAAACTCCACCAGGTTAAGTAGACTTGCTCTTCCAAAGCCTGCTTGTTCCATCTGACCCTCTGTTACCATAAATACATTGAAGGGACTTGCCCAGCTTGAAGGAGCTCCAGCTGACACCTTGCCCATGGTGGCTGCTGGAGCAGCAGGCTCAAGGCTGGCAAGGAATAACTGTGGGACATTGAAGAGTGACAAGAGCAATATGAGCTGCTTGGAGGGCTGCCAGGAGGATGGGCTAGCTCATCCTCTGCCACTCCAGCTGCAGGTTTCTGATAGCAGGAGCTTTCCACCAGGCTTGCATGCTGCTTGTCCCAGGGAGGCATCCAAAAGGAGCCAGCAGGAGGGAAAACATGACTCCCAGTTGGTTCTGGTGATGATGACAGTGCTTGAAGATCCTGGCCCTGACTTGGAGCAGGAGATGTGACTTTCTTCCTACCCCAAGACCATGACAGCTTCATTGGAGCTGCCTGGTTTTCCTGTGGTGTCTGACTGTTCCCTCCCTGGTGTCAAACCCTTTAGTGCATCAGCCTCTGAGCAGCAGGGGAAGCAGCAGGCCAGTGTCTGGGCTCAGTCACTGTGCTGTGGAAGTAGATAAACCTCTCAGTGAGTGGATGTAGCCTAGTCAAAAGCAATTAAAGTCAAGGCAGTGGTGGGGGAGGACTCTGGGTGCAAGGCATTGCAGGGCAGAAGATATCAGGGTTTAGAGACTGCAGGAGAATCATTTTGGTTGGGAGAGATCTTTAAGATAATTGAGTCCAGTTATTCCCCAGCACTGCCAGGTCACCACTAAGCCATGTCCCTCAGCACCACATTCCATGGCTTTGAAACCTCTCCAGGGATGGTGACTGCACCACTGCCCTGGGCAGCCTGGGACAGGCCTGGACAACCCTTTTGGGGAGAAATTGTTCCTCATGTCCAACTTAAGCCTCCCCCAGCACAACTTGATGCTGTTTCCTCTTGTCCTGTCACTTGTTTGTCACTGTTTGGGAGATGAGACCAACTCTCAGTTGGCTCCAAGCTCCTGTCAGGGAGTTGCAGAGAGCTAAGATCTGCCCTGAGCCTCCTCTTCTCCACAGTAACCAACCCCAGTGCCCTCAGCTCCTCCTCAGCACACTTGTGCTCTAGATCCTTCAGCAGCTTCCTTGCCCTTCTCTGGACACACTCCAGCACCTCCATGTCCTTCTGGGAGTGAGGAGCCCAAAACTGACTCCAGGATTGGAGCTGTGGCCTCCCCAGTGCCCAGTGCAGGAGGCCAATCCCTGCCCTAGTCCTGCTGCCACACTATTCTTTCTCTTTGATTTTTTTCTCTTCTCCTAGAGCTTGATTGTTGAGAAGAAGGACTCATTTTATGCTTGGTTGGCAGAACAATGAATTGTGACTGCAAGGCTGGCTGTCTCTCCTGAAGTCTTTTGGGCTGGAGTGGGTGCAGCCATGCCTTTGTCTCCACTGAGGTTCACAGCAGAAGCTCCAGGATGTCCCAGGTTTGTGTCTCCCTGAGATGCCCTGGAGTGGATGTGCTGCTAGCTTGTCCCTCTGAGGTTCTTCTGCTTTCAGAAAGGACCTTTCTGAGCACCTTGCTGTCCCATGCATGTCAGTGGTGTCTTGGGAACACATGGACATGTCAGGTTCCTTCTCCACAGGCAGGAGGGAGAATAAATTGGGGAGTGACAACTTGCTGCTCCCTGGCAGGATGAGGACCTTTGTCCATCCCATGGACCTAGCCCAGCAGCTTTCTGTTGGCTCATGCAGTTTGGAGACTTAGAGCCATGGGAATGATAAAAGCTGTGGGAAAATATCCAAGGCAGAGATGGAGCAGTTGGACTTGCAAGGGGTGGTAGGAGCTCTGCTGAAGGGAGCATCACCATGATGCAGCTGATGTAACCCAAAGCTCCTTAGCTGTGTTACTGATTATGTACTGGGTTATTAAATTATATCTCCCCTCTGGGGAAGAGGGAGGGGAAGGGAAACAAACAAAGGAATTCAGTCAAGTCTCAGGCCTTTAAATCTGGATACAAAATCTGGGTCCCATCTGTCGTGGGGATTGAGAGTGCTCAAGCCACAAGTGTCTGGTGCAGCACTGGCTGAGAACCACCCTCCAGCTTGTGTTACAGGGATGTGTAGGGAGGGATTCAGAAAGCAGGACACCTCCTGAAGTCAAGGGATGTGTGTCTCCCCCAAAGCAAGGCCACAAACATCTTCACTTTTGTAGCTGCTTTTATGATTCTCTAAGTTCTGCCCCAACAAAGTGAAGAACTGAGAGACAGCAGCTGCCTTATCTAGTGGGGCAGAAGAGAATTCCAGCATGGTAGGGGTTGGAAGGGACCTCTGGGGATCATCTAGTCCAACCCCCTGCTCCAGCAGGCTCACCCCCAGCAGCTTGCCCACCATCACCTCCAGGTGCCTTGGGAATCTCTCCACACAAGGAGACTCCACAAGCTCTCTGGGCAGCCTGGGCCAGGGCTCTGCACCCTCACACCAAACAACTTGCTCCTCCTGCTCACATGGAACCTGCTGGCTTCCAGTGTGTGTCCATTGCCCCTTGGCCTGGCCCTCTTTGCCAGACACAAACCTGCCCATGTCTGCTAACTGGGAGGGGGAAGCAGGAACCTTCAGCCTTGCTCCCATCAAGCATGGGTAGAAGCTGACTCTGAACCACATATTGCATCTCCTACCAACTGCCTAACTAACTGTCCTGGTTTGAGTTAGAACAGAACTAATCCTGTTCAGTGATTTGATTTCCCAGCTAAAGCTCCTCTGAGTCACTGCTAAATGTTGTCTACTTGGGGTGGCAAGTGAAAGGCTGCACCTGCAGAGAGGAGCAGACAGTTCTGCTGACCCTAAAGTGACCACCAAGCTGTTCCATTCCATTCCATTCCATTCCATTCCATTCCATTCCATTCCATTCCATTCCATTCCATTCC
>VWZO01003722.1:167538-193120 GCA_013396975.1 Bucco capensis | reverse complement strand
AGCAGCTTTCCAGTACCTAAAGGGAGATTATAAGATGGAAAGGGAGAGACTTTTTAAGTGCTCAGACTGTGATAGGACAAGGGGGAATGGTTATAAACTGAAGTTATAAGCTGAAATTTAGATTAGAGATTATGAGGAAGTTCTTTCCCCAGAGAGTGGTTAGGCACTGGCCCAGGTTGCCCAGAGAGGTTGTGGCTGCCCCATCCCTGGCAGTGTTCAAGGCCAGGCTGGATGCAGCCCTGGGTGACCTGGGCTAGTGATTGGCATCCCTGCTCAGTGTGGGGAGGTTGGAACTAGATGATCTTTAGGCTCCCTTCCAACCTGCCCATTCTAGGATTCTAGGATTCTAAGGAATCAGAAGGGTCAAGCTTTTCCTTTAATGGCTGGTGTTTGAGAAGGATTCTGTTCTTCTGCCTTAGCTCTTTATCTGTGTGTTCCTGATTCCAGTTTCTGTCTGGTCTGAGAGTTCCCCATTAAGGAAGGTACTGTAATTCATGCAATTACACCTTTGGCTTTATACAGCATCATTATTAGCAGGGAGGAAAAATGCTCTGCTAGCTTCTTGTCCTGTATGCAGAAGTAGATTTAAAGAAAGTATACAGCTTGACATCAGTCCTGGGAAGCAGAATGGGTCATAACTGTCATAGAGATAATTGGATTATGTTTTATGACTGTATTCTTGCACACTGGTGTTCTTTTTAGGGGTTATTCATGCCATCTATTTTAGGCACCTCACTGTAGGTCTATAAGACACAAAGTCACTCTCCTGTGCTCCATTTATAGCCACTAGAGGAAACCACTCTAAGCTGCCTCTAAGTTTCACTGACTTCTATAGAAGTATTCAATTCCTAATTTAGATCCCTAAACTTGACTATATAAATCCCTGCAGTGTTTGCACATCACCAGATATGTCAGGATTAATATGTGTCTTTGACAACTAAGAACCTAATCTTCCAGCAGTTTGGTCAGACCTCAGAAGGCTCTGACTCAAAACCCATCTGCAGTTTCAGAGTTTTAGAGACTCAGACAGGACACATCTCAGGATATCACACTGCATTAGAAGTATTAGAATCCTAGAATCCTAGACTGGTTTGGGTTGGAAGGGACCTCTGGAGCTCATCTAGTCCAACCCCCCTGCAGTGGCCAGGGACATCCCCAACTAGAGCAGCTTGCCCAGAGCCCTGGCAAGCCTCACCTGGAATGCCTCCAGGGATGGGAACTCAACCACCTCCCTGGGCAACCTGGGCCAGTGTTCCACCACCCTCATGGGGAGGAACTGCTTTCTAATATCCAGTCTAAATCTACTCTTCTTCAGTCTGAAACCATTGCCCCTTGTCCTTTCCCTGCAGGCCTTTGCAAAGAGGGCCTCTGCAGCCTTCTTGGAAGTTCCCTTTAGGTCCTGGAAGGTCACTAGTAGGTCCCTGAAGCCNATCATCTGTAAACTTGCTGATGGTATTAGAGCACTTCAGCTTGCATAGTTTAGAAGCACAAAGGGCATTTGCCTTTTAATAAGGTTTTTGTGAGCTGCCTGAGTGGTTCACAAGCAGTTCAGTCTCCACTGGTGCATCCTATTAATGCTGTGTTTCCTAGAAAACTGCTTGGGAAAAGCAATGAGGAAAATGACTGTGATGAAAGTGAAATTACAAAACACAATTGCATTCCTGTGAACACTCTGCCCAGCTAACACCAATAGACAGGAAAGAAGGGATTCAACAAATCCATCAGAAAAACAAAGCAGTGCTTCCAAAGCCATAGGCCTTGCAGGTGTGCTTTTCAATAACTCTGTGCTTCACTGACGTGGCTGGTGATGTCAGTGTAAATTTGAAAGGCTCTGGATAGGGAAATGGTTTTGAGTTCTTTTATTGGACCTCTTTGTGTGCAGATAATGTCACAAACAAAATATCTTGTCCTTGCTCAGGACCAAATTTATCATCCTGAAATGTCTTAAACAAATGAACTCTCTACTCTTTCAAGACAGCTGTATGAATTTTCAATTGTTTCCAAATCCTCAAACACCCACTCATTAGTCTATCAAATTCTTTTTGCAGCTTAGCATTGTTTTCAGCACACAATGCATGTTTTTATACTTTGTAGAAAATGTTCTTGAAAAGATAGTGATGTTATAAATTCATCCAGTTGCTGAATTTATACAGTCTGTGGCTTATATTAGCTATTTTATCTAAGAGGTTGCTAAAAGCATTCACATCCCTTCTTGGTTGACCATTCATTTTCCCAGATGTGGAGAAAGACATTTTGATCTATATGAAGCTTTTTTCCACAGTTATGTTTTTCATGTGAATGGTAAATAAATATGAATGTTCATATTAATTCAGTATTAAGATATTCCACTTTCAACTTTGTTGGGATGTTAATTGAGAGGATGTGGAAAAAGCACAGGTCAGTTGATATTAGCTTTTAAATGAGAGTTGTTGTTTAAATTCATCTGCAGGAAAAATTACCTACAGGGAAAATCCAAATTTCTGGTTATTCATCTCAAAGACACCCAGATCTTTCTGGTCAGGAACAGAAGCCAGACACTTTGAAAACAAAAATAATTTCCTTTATTCTTTTGGCACATTATGGTTTGAGTTCTTAGCTGAGATTGCAGCCTTGCTGCAGCTGCTGGCTGGCTTAGCCCTCAAACCAAAAATCACATCTCATCCAAAGACTCTTGACACTGGTGGGAAAATCTGACTCCCTTTTAGCAAAGTTCTGTGCAGGTCTCAGAGGCTCTGTGTGTCCTCATCTCAGGCTCAGGCTGAACTCTTTAGGAGCCCAGGGAAGGAGTGTGCACATCCAGCACTGCAGAGAGATCTGACTCAGTGACACCAGTGCCCCAGGTCCATGTTGTGCCACAGCCCAGGTGCCAGAGAACCACAGAATCAGAACTTCCTCTGTTTCAGTTTGTACCTGCTGCTCCTGGTCATGTTTCTGGACACCACTGAAAAGAGTCTGACCTCATCCTCATGACACTTATCCTTTAGATATTGATAAGCAATGAGAAGATCTCCTCTCAGCCTTCTCTTCTCCAAGCTCAACAACCCCAAGTCTCTCAGCCTTTCCTTGTAAGAGTGATGCTAGTGTCCCCAGTCATCTTTGTAGCCTTCCCTTGGACTCTCTCTCCAGTGAGTCTATGTCTCTCTTGAACTGGGGAGCACAGAGCTGAGCACAATACTCTAGATATGGTCTTCCTACGGCAGGCAAGAGCAGGAGGAGAACCTCCCTTGATCTGCTGGCCACAGTCTTCTTAATACACCCCAAGATACCATTGACCTTCTTGGCCACACTGCTGGTTCAGAGGCAGCTTGTCCACTAGGACTCCCAAGCCCTTCTCCACAGAGCTGCTTGCCATCAGGTGAGCCCTTAACCTCTACTGGTGCATGGGAGCATTCCTCTCCAGCTCCAGGAATCTACACTTGTCTTGTTGAACTTCATGAGGTAGCCTTCTGTCCAACTCTCCCGCACACCCTTTCATTATAGTAGAATATTGATTTGGAAAAACAGAGCAGCAACATCTCCTCAGCTCCTCAGCAGAAAAAAGATGTGGAGCTGTNTTGGCATCCCTGCTCAGTGTGGGGAGGTTGGAACTAGATGATCTTTAGGGTCCCTTCCAACTTGCCCATTCTAGGATTCTATGATTCTATGATCTCAAAGTCTAGTTGGCAAAACATGGGTCCTGTGTAATAGATCTTTTCAAAACTTCCTCTCTTCAAAGAGCCCATTTTTTGGAGGAGGTCGAGTGCAAGAAGAAGAGCAGGGTTTACATTCCCATCACACTCAGCAGACACACTGGGGCACAGTGAAACGCAAAGGGCAAGAGGTGAATGCGGGCTTGTTTTTGGAGTGCCTCAGAGCAAAAGCAGACATTAGGATGGCTGATATTTTGATAACCTTTTCTGCATCCCCGTGGTAACCCTTCATATGCTTTGTAGATACACTCAGAAGCCAACAAACTGATCTATGTGTTTTTCACATTGACAGCAGTTGGCTTCTGCTGTGTCGATTTATTTCAGTTTATAGGAAGGCTTAATTCTTGTTTTGACAGCTACAGAATTGTTCTGTGGTCCTGATGGACTCATTATGTTTTTCCTACCTTCAGTCTGTTTCAGACATTCAAATCCTAATGATAGCTATGCTCCATTTGGTTTTGTTTTTAATAAAAGCTGCTTGGCAGCCAAGCTGTATAATCCCTTGAGTCTGACATCTCAGTGTTAAGGAGAGAAGTGGATTTCTTTTCAAATTGTTTGGAAAACATGATGCCTCTGAATTGTATGGATTCCTGCTTGATTCCCTGCTGAAAGTATAAGCGAGATTGTCATCTGACAGAGGAGGCACTTATTTTAGTTATTCTACATGAGAGTTTGGCTTCTTTTGATAAATGGACATAGATGTGTGGCATTTTCTATCACTCTGCTTCAGGCAGGTGTTCTCTGATGCTTCTAGAGGATGTGCTCTTTGGGGAGTGGTAGGTGATGGGAATGCACACAATAAGGTCCAGAAAAAATGAGCTATGTGAAATGCTCAGCCCTGATGAGGAACTTGCACCTTCTGCCTTGCTTTACAAAATATTGCTGCTGCTGTGCCTTGTGCAGCTTAGTGCCATCACCAAAGCAGAACAACACATCCTTCATTTAAATGGAGTTATTCTGTAAGCATCACAAAAAGAGGAATGAATTTCAGTGAGAGGCACAGCTTCACCAAAACTTCATGGATCAACACATCCAACCTAATAGGACTGTTCTCATCAAGGGGAAGCAAGATCAAACTGCAGCTGACATGACAAGTGGAGCTTTTTAATCCACCACAGCTTACAAGCAATCTGCTCTCCACTTCTGAGAGAAAGGGCTTTCAACATCTTTAGGGCAAGTGTCTTAAAGGAAGAGTGATGTCAGCACTAACAATCAAATGATAGAGATAAATTCTTGCAAACTTCCTAGCACAGACTTCTGTCTTAACCTCCTTGTTGGAACCAAAGAGTATCCTGAAGTCTGTGCATGGTACATCCCTTTGGCAATGTCATCAAATCAATGAATTTCTATGAACACATCAACTGAGGCAGTTGTAAGCTGTCTCTGTTCCCATGCCAGATCACTAATTGCCCCATTTGCTTTCTGTAAGAGATTTTTAGTTCTGTGGAGGGTTTTTTTCCCATAAAAATTCCAAAGAGATTTTGCTGAGCAATATGGAGACTTGAGTAAATTGGTCTTTAGGTCTCAGGATTTCCAGAGGTTGTTGTATTTCCAGACCATGGATGCTGTAGCACTCTATTCAGCATTTTCCAGTCTTCTCTAGGAACAACAAGCTATTTCTCCTCAGACATTTTCTTGGTCCTTTTGATAGATGCTGTTTAAAAAAATGCTTCATTNGCAGGGGGGTTGGACTAGATGAGCTCCAGAGGTCCCTTCCAACCCAAACCACTCTAGGATTCTATGATTCTATGTCCTTGCTTACTGCAGGGGGGTCAGAGTAGAAGACCTTTAAAGGGCCCTTCCAACCCAAACTATTTCATGACTTTATGACATTCAGGGCAAGAAGTGCTGCTAATTGGTAGAGCTTGCATGTATGCTTAGCACAAAGGTAACAGTTAGCTGACTAGAGAATAAGTAACAGGTGTGTCAAAGAAAACAAAGTGCATTATTTACTTGGTGGCTGTAAGTGTCTGGACCTGTGTCTGCATGAAAAATCTCCTCAAGATGTGCATTTGAGTCAAAAGGAGAGCATTTGGTCCTTGGAAGAGATGGGATAAGGAACACTCTCTGAAACAGGCAGTAGAAAAGCAAAGGAGTGAAAAAAGTTGATCTGGTGCTTGGTGGGATTGAAAAGGCAAGAGAGGTTTCTGAAACCAGGGGAGGGCATGAGGATGTAATGTGGGAGAATGTTTCTATAATTAAAGGCTATTGAGAGATGTGGCTAAGTAGACGTGCACACAGCTGGCTGTGTCTGCTTTGCCATGGACATGTGTGTTGTGCTCAAGGGTACATGCTCAGAGGAGCTCATGCTGAGCCCTTCACAGCAACTCTCAAAGTCAGCACAAAGAACTCTTAAAATGTCCTACTGGGGGAGAGGAGCTGAGGCTGCCGGCACAAAGAAGCTGGGAAGTTTAAACCTTGTTTAAAAGCTTCTGCAGTCACCTGAAAAACCTCAGTCAAAGACTTTCAAGGGAAAGATGGATGTCCAATGGATGTTTAGGATTGTGTGGAGACAGCGCTGCTGGAAGCGCTCCAAGAGTCGTAGGTGGTGGTGATAGATGAGCCAGGATTGGGAACCATAGAAAAGAGTAGACAGCACAATGGCTCTAGAAACACTGAGCTTTGGACTTTGCTTCAAGTGTTTATTTCACCAGACTCTTGGATAGAGTTTTCCCAAAGCACTCTCTGCCTTTGCTAGCCTAGTGTCTATCTCTCTGTCAATCTTACCATCCCAGGAGATGAGGCTCCCTAGGGAATTAAACTGTTGGACTGATTTAAGTTCTGAATCACCAATGATGATATGAGGATGGTGAAAAACTTCCTGTGGTGCAGGTTGATATAAAACTTCTGTTTTCTTTAAACTAACTTCTAGCCCAAAAAGCTGAGCAGTGGCTGCAAAGCAGGACATTAAATGCTGCAGAGCTCCTTCTGTCTGGGCAACAAGGGCAGCGTCAGCAGCATAAAGCAGCTGAAGTGGAAGCCATCCACTGGTTAAATTACATTCCCAACACAAACTAAAAAGCCAGTATGGGCTTATGCTGGAAGTGTGCTTCTGGGCCTGCCCGAAGTGCTTATACCTAGCAGGCAGCTCTGCACCTGGCATCCTGGAGGCCACAAGGAGCCTGGCCTATCGCTCAGCTCACCTGCAGGATGCACCTCCACAGCACTCTCCTAATGTGCCAGAAAGGGATGGCAAAATGGGGGTGGTAAGATGGAAGTTAAAAGACAGCTGAGGTGCCTTCCTTTCTCCCTCTCTTTCCTCTAGAGAGAACTGAGGTGGGTAGGATGGAGGGCAGCCCTCATGTCCTCCTTCTCCAGAGAGAAGCTGAACCTCCTTTTACCAGCTGCTTGGCAGATGACCAGACCATCAAAAGCTGGAGGATACCCAGAGGTGAAGCTCTATTGAGGTTGTTACTTTGAACCAATGGAGAGAGAGAGAGAGACTATGAATCAATAATTCAGGACTAAGGGATGGGTTTGAACCACTGCTGGAAGATGTGTTCCACTTTTTGAAACACTTAAACTCTGTGGTTTCTCTAAAGACCACCTTAATTTTATACATGTTCAATCTTTTCAAAAAAGCCTTAAAGCCACTCTGCTCACCAGAGGAACAATCATTCCTTGGCCCATCACTCTAACCAATGGGCAGCTCTTAACTTTCAAACCATGATTTTCTGCTGCCATGGGCAGGTGTGAGAGTAGAGGCCACAGAATTGCTTGCTGGACATCTAGAATGTCACCTCTGATCCAGCCTGTCTCTGGAGACAGGGAAAGAGAGAAAACAGGAATGGGAAACACCAGGACAGGAAAGAGAAAACCAGAATGGAACTGAAAGATAAAGTCATAAGGAGGAAGGCAATGTAGTGAAGTGTAACAGCAATGATGTTCCTCTTCCAATTCCAATTTCCAAACTGACCCTGGAAAAAAAAGAGAAGATAGAGGATTGAAAAAAAGAAAAGGAAAAAAAAAAGGAGATAAAGGATTAAAGAAAAAAGAGAAGATAACGTCTTGTTGATATAGAAAAAATAATCCTAGTTTTTCTAGTGAATCAAAACAGGTTGCTTCTTCTAAAGCATTAGGCTGAGATCACAGTTTCTAGCTAGAATAATTTCTGCAGTTTCAAAGGCCTTAGAAGAAACTCATTCTGCCAGATCTGTTTGTTTGGAAATACTGGTTCAAACTGTTTACTGCTTTACAACAACAATAACAAAGAATGTTTTGAAATCTCTGAAAAATCTTGTTTCCAAAAGCATTAAGGTGAAGCCAAAATCTTGTGATATGGTGGTTAAGATTCCTTTACCACAGTAAAATTTAGAGCTGGTTTTTGAAGATGTAAAATGGTGGTATCAAACTGAAACCTTTCACAGAATCACTCTGATTTCTTTTCTGTATATATATATGGATCAAAGCTATTTCTTTGTATTAGTTTTCTTTAATCCTGACAAATAGCACAAAATGTTTTCCCAACCTGCTTGCTCCTTGTGTAGGAATCTGTACAAGAAGAGCAACATGGTGTGTTACTTGAAGTGCCAGGACACTGCACTGACTTGCAATTTCTTCCATACACAGCACTGAAAACATTTCTCCTGTCCTACAGGGAGAGAACTTTATTAGCTTGGTTTTAAAGACAAAAGCTAGTCTCACCTGTATGTACAACAGCAGTACCAGCTTCTGAAATTTCTTTGTACCTTTTGCATCACTGTGAGGGTTCAGTAAGAAGCAGAACAAAGGCTGGAATATCTCCTTAGATTTTCACACAAAAAGGAAAGAGAAGATGCCCTGAGGTGTATTTACTTTGGTGAATGCAGAAGTTCAAGCACAAGTACTGACAGGGCAGGATTAGTCATTAAATCATTAAGTTGGTGAGGAAAATCCTGACAAAATTTCCACGAACTTCAGTAGCATTTGGATAGCATCCCAGGTGCTTTCATAGGAGACAGTGAAATAAAAGACAAAGAAAAAAAGAACATGAAATAATTCACTATTTGGTGCAGCTGGCATCAAGCCTGTACATTTAGACACTACCTTACAACATCTCCACAGCTCATGGAAAACCTGGGGACCCTTAGCAGGCAGCAGTGAGCCCAGCACACTGAAGGATCAGGCCCACTAGGCAGTCCACTGCATGTCTCTCATGGACAAGCTTGTGTGGGATTAACACCCACTGGTGCTTTTTTATGCAGCTCTACTCACAAAAACCAGATGGTTAGGTGAGGAGGAAATTATTCTCAGTTTTAGGCATCTTTAGTATAGGTGCAGGTGTAGACCAGGACCTGCATCCAGTATAGAGCTGATGTGGCCATCTCAGCTGGTCACCTCACATCTGTTTATAAGCAATGGGAAGGAAAAGGCACTTGAAGGGTGCAGCTCATCTGANCCCAACACAACATCCAGCCGTCTCTTAAACACCTCCAGGGACGGTGACTCAAGCACCTCCCTGGGCAGCCTGTTCCAATGGCCATGCATACATACATACATCATCTGACCTGTTTGCAATGCCAGCCAGGCTGAATTGCAGCCCAGAGGGCACAGGCAAGTTGTGCTCACAAGAGAGCAGCTGCAGGCTCCAATACTTAGAAGAATCTTGCCTTGTCTGGGTGAATGGGTTTGCATTAAGAGAATAAGAAAATAAATACACAAAATTTTAAGTGGTTTCTGAGGCTTTCCCAGCTCCTCTAGCAATCCCAGGTGCGGCTGCCCTCAAGATTGGGGAAGCTCTTATACCCTGAGGGTTACACCTGCCTCTGGGCCTCACCTTGCAGTCATGTGTTTGCTTTTTAATGCTTCTTCAGTTGTCTTTGCAGATTCATTCACGGGACTCATCAACATAATGACTGACATCATCTGGCGCTACACTGGAGACTTCATGGCTCCTGATATTGTCTGCAGAGTCGTTCGCTACTTCCAGGTATCAAACCCTCCTGCTCCCTTCATCCTCGTGTGGCTTCATGTTCCCACAGCAATAAACCCCAACAAAAATGCCATATAAACATTTTGCTAGCATCAGAAGGGCTAAATGCCGAGTGTGTTCATTTAAAGGTGATACACTTCTAATTAAAACACATTGAATTTTGTAGACAAGATGAAGGAAAAAGATCTGGGTGAAAATACAAGGGTGGGGTTTTTTCTTCATTTTTTTTTCCAGTAAGTTTTCAAATATTCTTAGCTCAAATATTCTTGCTGACATTCTTTTCTGCAAAAAAAAATATCTCAACTGTTGTCTCATATCTCATGTACCTTCTGCACTAGGTGGTCCTTCTATATGCCTCAACTTACGTCCTTGTGTCATTAAGCATAGACCGGTATCATGCCATAGTTTACCCAATGAAGTTCTGGCAAGGAGGTAGGAGAATTTCTGTACCTTGCTTTTGCTCTGGATATTATTATTGGATCATTTTTTAGTTTCAAAATTCTTAACCTTGTTGCCATGAATTATTCATTCTGGCTATAGCAACATTTGGACTCTGTTACAGTTTTCCAAATGCCAAAGGAGCCGCAGTTTCAAGATTTATTAAGCAGCACTTGGCCCTCAGCAGTTTTTATAAGCATTGTGTTAGCAAAGAATGAAATGACATTTAAAAAAGTATAGAGGTTTTCATCCTCTTCAGCATTTTGAGAAGGTTCTTATGGGTGAAAACTATCCGTTGTACAACCATACTGACTCCAGGAGCCACAACAGCTATATTGTCTGCTTATTCACACTAAAAAACAACTTGAATAGAGAGTGCAGCACTAAGAAACCATACAATAAGAGAACTTCCAAAGCCATAGCATTTGGGTATCTGTTGTTTCTGATCATTTCTTCTATTTGTTATTTTTACAGCACTCAATTATATCCTAGCTGCTTAGCAGCACAATTTAAAGAACACGGTATCTTTCTTACAGTCTAAAGTGACATGTTAAGTATGTTGCACTGAGTGAATAAACAGAAATAGCAGGTGGGGAGGAAAGTGACAGTGACAAGAAGTGTGATGTCTGGAAGACATGCTTTAATCAGACACAAATACCATTCTTGTTTTCGTGCAATTATGGTTTTTGACAGGTTGCTCTGTTCAAGGGATTAGATTCATGGTCCTTTCTGGTCTTAAAAACCTATGAATCAATAAATGCCCAGGCAGTGGTGCATCTTTGGCAGATGTTAAGGTCTGAAAACTTCAAATACTTGTATGAAATTGAGGTTCATATTGCCCAGCATGCAGACCAATGGTTTTCAGATTGGCAGGATTGATATCAAGGCTTTCTGAGAGGAATTTGGGAGATGCAGTGTGCTCTGAAGCTCCTGCTGATATTGTGCCAAGCTGGGAAGGGTCCATCAACCTGCTGGCTGAGCAGTTTGAACTGTTAGGCAGACCCATGCCATTTCTCCTTCACACATAGTACAAACAAGTAGCAGTTGTTAAATGACCTCATGGGCTTAGTAAAGGATTTGGTGATTAATGTTTGCAAAGAACTTTGAAGTCGAAAAACCTCCCACCAAACCACCTCAAATCTTTATAAAAGCCTTTTTGAAAACTCAGTCCCATTTCATATACCTATATCATAAGGTTTCTTCTTTCCTTTTTAAGCTGGAGAAGAGCAGACATTGCACCCAGCCAAGGGGCAGCAGAGTCCCCAGCTGGGTGCAGATCTGGGCTGAGGATGGAAAGGCAACAAGGAGAGCTAAAAAAGCCCACCTGCCTCTAGCAAGGGCTGGCTGCCAGAGAATAATGGGATCACAAACAGGTTTGATTTGAAAGGGACCTTTAGGGGTCACCTAGTTCAACCCCCTTCAGTGAACAGGGACACATTCAACTAGATCAAGTTGCTTAAGAGTCACGTCCAACCTGACCTGGAATGTTTCCAGGGATGGAACTCCTACCACCTCTTTGGGCAACCTGGGCCAGGGTTTTACCACCCTCATTGTAAAATATTTCTTCCTTCTATCTGGTTTAAATCTCTTCTCTTTTAGTTTAAAACCATCAACCCTTGTCCTGTCAGAAGAGGTCCTGATAAAAAGCCTGTCCACATCTTTCTGATAGGCCCTTTAAATGCTGAAAGGCTCAATGAGGTCTCCCTGGAGCCTTCTCTTCTCTAGGCTGAACAAGCCCAACTCTCTCAGGCTGTCCTCATGGCAGAGGTGTTCCAGACATACACACTGGTGGACAAGCAAAGACCAAGTTCAAACAAGAAAAGAAGGCAGCTCTAAATTTTTATAAACGTTATGGCCAGCAGCACTGAGTGCACCATCAACAAGTGTGCAGATGACACCAAGCTCTGGGGTGCTGGGGATAAGTTGGAGGGGCAGGATGTCATCCAGAAGGATCTGGACAAACTGATCCAGATCCAGAGAGGTGATTCTGCCACTGCACTCTGCTCTGCTCACACCTCCTCTGCAANTCCCTTCCAACCCAAACCAGGCTAGGATCCTATGATCTAGTTCAACCTCCTGCAGTGAGCAGGGACATCTCCAGCTAGATCCCTGGCCAACCTGACCTGCAATGGATCCAGGGATTGGGCATGTACAGCAACCTGGGCCAGTCTTTCATCACCCTCACTGTAAATATGTCTTCCTTACAACTAGTGTGAATATACAAAGCAGTCATTGAGAAAAAAATTGTAATCTAAACATCTAAGAGAAATTTGAGGAGTTGTAACAGAAGGTATTTTATAAATATTTCACCATGTTGAAAAGGAATATGCAAACAGAGCTCAAACTAAGCAACAGGCAATAACCTGGACAGGCTGGAGATCTGGGCAGAGGGGAACCTCGTGAAGCTCAACAAGGGCAAGTGGAGGTCCTGCACATGAGGAGTACTAACGTGATGCAGCAGCACAGGTTAGGGATTGACCTGCTGGAAAGCATCTCTGCAGTAAAGGACCTGAGAGTCCTGGGGGACAACAAGTTGCCCACGAGCCAGGAGTGTCCTTTTGTGGCCAAGAAAGCCAATGGTGTCTTGAGGTGCATTAAGGAGACTGTGGGCAGCAGGTTGAGAGAGGTTCTTTCCCTTTACTCTGCCCTAGTGAGGACACCTCTGGAGCACTGTGTAATGCCATAATGTAGTGTGGGTAATGTTTTATAAAACACAAAGCTAAAACACCTCTCATTCTCAACTCAAATTGCCCACTACTCTTCAAGTTCAAGGGGCCACTACAGAGTGCAAAGAATGAAGCATATTATCCATGGATGATCTTTTCCCCTTAGAAAAGACAGCTGGGCCCCACTGAGGCTTGTATGGATGTAACTAGCTCACAATCAAAAAGCCAGGAAATATTTTGTGAAACTTACTCTTGATAGTCCTTTTGCTAAGTTTATTCTGTTATGTTTGGGGAAACTTCAGAGTTCTCCTTTGCTATGCAATATTGATAGACTTAATTTTAACCCTCTCACTTATGTAGATGTCATCAGAGTTTCCTTAAGACCTAGATTAGCAAGACTATATTTTGCTGAATGTGGTTAGCATTTAAAAATGATCAGGAGAAGTGAATATTTGCAGCTCATGTTTTATGAAGCATAAAATTACTTTTTGAATACGTCTCCCTCACACATTGAGTATTGCTTTTTGAGCTTCAAGGGGAAAAAATGTTCTTCTTGATATGCATAATTTAAAGGGATTTTCTATTTCCCTACAAAACCCTGAGGTTTTGTAGGACAATAAAATATTTCAACAGGAAAGCTTTCCAAATAAAAAAAATCTGTTCCCATCTGTTCACAGAATCACACACTGTAGGGGATGGAAGGGACCTCTGGACATCACCTAGTCCAACTTCCCTGCTAAAGCAGATTCACCTAGAGCAGCTTGCACAGGATCACATCCAGGCAGGTTTGGAATCTCTCCAGAGGATGAGACTCCACAACCTCTCTGGGCAGCCTGGGCTGGTGTTCTGGCACTCTCACAGGAAAGAAATTTTTCCTTATGTTCAGATAGAACTTCCTCTGTTCTTTTTTTTGCCCATTGCTCCTTCTCCTGTCATTAGGTACCACTAAAAAGAGATTGGCCCCATCCTCTTGACATTTTAGATATTAATAAACATTAAGAGCCCCTCTCAGTCTTGTCTTGTCCATGTTGAACAGCCCCAGGGCTCTCACCCTTTCCTTGTAAGAGAGATGCTTCAGTCCCTGCAGCATCTTTGTAGCCTTCCACTGGACTCCCTCCAGTAGTTCCTCTTGCAGTCTGACTCAGAAGCAATAACTGCTGCTGAGAATCACTTGTGCTCCAGAGATCAGCCTTCTCCCCCTACTAGAGCTACCTGGATTTTAGCCAGAACTTACAGATTGGTGGAAGTGAAAGCCACAAGGGTGTTTGCTCCAATCTATCGAATTTACTACATCCCATGGGTGCCACCATTGGCTTTGGTAAAAATCATTTGGTTTACCGCTAGTTTTCCCTACTTGGCAGTGGAGCAGGCCAGAAGTCAAGGGGAAGCAGTAGCCTAAACCTGCCAAGTGTTTTGGAATCCTTCAGTTCCTGTTCTTCATAATGAGGTCCAGCAGGATCTCCTAGTCAATGCCTGTTATGGCAGATAAAATAGGGCTGAGCACTAGAATCATAGAATCCTAGAATGGGCAGGTTGGAAGGGACCCTAAAGATCATCTAGTTCCAACCTCCCCACACTGAGCAGGGATGCCAATCACTAGCCCAGGTCACCCAGGGCTGCATCCAGCCTGGCCTTGAACACTGCCAGGGATGGGGCAGCCACAACCTCTCTGGGCAACCTGGGCCAGTGCCTAACCACTCTCTGGGTAAAGAACTTCCTTCTAATCTCCAATCTAAATTTCCCCTCCTTCAGCTTATAACCATTCCCCCTTGTCCTATCACAGTCTGACCTCCTAAAAAGTCTCTCCCCTTCTATCCTATAATCTCCCTTTAGGTACTGGAAAGCTGCTATAAGATCCCCTTGAAGCCTTCTCTTCTCCAGGCTGAACACCAGCCTGCTGTCATCTGCCCTGTCTCACAGCTAGCAGTCCACCCTTGGCACGGCTTGAGCATATGCCCATCAACAGGAGCTGGGTTTGGTTCCCATCATGATGCAGAGAACAGCAGAAGGTGCCCAAGCTCTCCAGGATGAGGTTTCTTTTGGGGTAGTGAGGTTGCAGCTGGAGTGAAAGGCAGCTGGTTGAGCAGTTTTGTTCCATTCCTGAACAAGGCATTTTTCTCTTTCCTAATAAATATTTTGTGAGCTTTCTCTATTCAAAGTGCATTGAAGTGTTCAGTTTCCATTCCACTGGTGAGGACATTTCCCTCACCAATGTATCCAGTCTGCTCCAACCTAGTTTATGTTTTAAGCAGCCTTCTCAGTCAGCCTTCCTTTCTTATCTGTAGCTCCTTATTCTCTCTTATCTGTAGGAGGCTCCTTCTTTTCTGTCTGTGTCTCTATACTGACCACCACTTTGTTGTCCAGGGTAAGAGCAGGCAGTAGGGCAGGCCTGCAGTCCTTTGCATCCATTCATGAGGTTCTCTTGGAGACACATAGGAGCCATTTAGATCTTATTTTTCTGACTTGCTGACCTTGACCTGTGCCTTTCTCATAGTGTTTCAGATGCAATGGGCCCTCAGCATCTGTAAACAAAACATGGAAAATACAAGCCTCTAATGACAGGACTTTGGAACAGGAGAAAGAGATGAAATCCCCATTCTCCTCTGTAGTCTTTTCAGCATCAGCTGGCTGCAGCCCCACATTCCCTTTCTTCACAGACTTTTCCCCTCGTCCCTGCCTTTCTGTCAGTACTGCTATGTGGGGTCAGTCACAGCAGCACCCCCATTAACATAGAATCATAGAATGTCAGGGGTTGGCAGGGCCCTAGAAAGATCATCTAGTGCAACCCCCCTGCCAGAGCAGGAGCACCTAGACCAGCTCACACAGCAATGTGTCCAGGCAGCTCTGCAATGGCTCCAGACAAGGAGACTCCACAGCCTCCTGGGCAGCCTGGCCCAGTGCTCTGGCACCTGAACTGCAAACAAGTTCCTCCTCAGCTTAATACTAAACCTCCTGTGCTCCAACTTGCTCCCATTCCCTCTTGTCCTACCACTGGATGCCATGGAGCAGAGCCTGGCTCCCTCCTCCTGACACTTGCCCTGTTAACACCATCTGTTTGCCTCTGTTGCACAGAAAGACAGGCGAAAGTTCTGATCGGTGTGGCCTGGAGCCTCTCTTTCCTCTTTTCCATCCCAACTCTGATTATTTTTGGGAAACGGCAGCTCTCCAATGGAGAAGTGCAGTGCTGGGCTCTCTGGCCTGATGACTCCTACTGGATACCCTACATGACAGTGGTGGCTTTCCTGGTGTACTTCATTCCTCTGATCATTATCAGGTAAGCCTGCACGGCAGTCAGCAAGTGTGTGGTGAGAGCTGTCAAGTGTGCAATCAGCTTAATGCTTTAATTTCTACTCATTCGTTCTGATTTCATTTCCACTACTGCCCTACAGCTGCTTGGGGTTTTATCACATAATGCATGGGTCATTGTACTTGCCCTGGGTGTTCTCCATGCCCTATTAATAGCCAGAAACTTTTTCTTTCCAAAAAGGACTAAATCTCTAAGGGTATCCATTTATCTCCACAACCTCAGGCTTGGAATGTATCTTTATAAATTGAGTATGAATGTCTAGCTATTATGACAAACATAATAAAAGAAGAGGAAACTGCATTTAACACTAATTAAAATAAAATGAACTTGCAGTGCTTTCAAGCTTCACAGTATTAGAAGAGTGTTTCCGCGCTAGGATCGGAAAGAAATCTCCAAGCACTTGGAGCTGCAAACCACTCCTAAACTATGAGCAAATAAAAGTCCTTGAGGACCATTTCCCAGGGTATCCTGATGAGTAACTCTTTAAAGAGCTGGAATTCTGCTTTTCTGAAGTTCAGGGTCCTGATTTTGCTGCTTGGCTGATTAGTGTCCCTCAGGACTGTGAATTCCACCAGTGCATGATCACTGCAGCCCAGGGAGCCTCCAGTCTTGAGATCCCTGATGAGCTCACTTGCATTGGTGACCAGTAGATCAAGCATTGCACTCCCCCGGGTAGGGGTGTCTATTGCTTGTGTTAGGAAGTTTTCATCCAGACTCTCCAGGAGCCTTCTGGATTGCCTACTGCTTGCTGTGTTGTTTTTCCAGCCAATGTCAGGGTGGTTGAAGTTCCCCAGCAGGACAAGAGCCTGTGAGCCTGATGCCTCCGGTAGCTGCAGTAGGAATGCTTCATCAACAGACTCCTCCTGATTGGGAGGCCTGGAGTAGACTCCAAGCACAAGGTTTCCTTTGTTACCTTGATCTCTAATTCCTACCCGTAAGCTTTCAGCTTGCTCTTGGCTATTCTTTAGGGACAACTCTTCACATTCAATCCATTCTTTAACATAGAGGGCAACTCTTCCACCTCTTCTTCCCCTCCTGTCCTTTCTGAACAGCTTGTAACCACTGATAGCCACACTGCAGCCATAGGATTCATCCCACCAGCTTTCAGACATGTTTTACCTCTCTGAGGTGCTGCCATTAGCTGCTGTTCGATAAGAATCATCTAGCCACGAGGAACAACCCATGAAAAGGGGCAGACAAAAACTCATGTGAAAGGGGAGTGAGGCTTTTTAACTGCCATGAAAGGCTGCTGGGGGCAGTCAATTATTCTCTGAGCCCTTTCTTTTATTTTCCTTTAACTGTCTTTCAGTAGCAAGGTTACAATAGGATTTCTTGGTATCCATCTGTTCTTTTTGGTGGTAAAGATGACAAGCTGGGACTCCTTTCTCCTTCCCCACCATAATTTGGTGGCATGCTACAAAGCCTTTCCAGATGTGGTATTGGCTGTGCTACGTTAATGATTGAACTCAATGATCTTAAAGGTCTTTTCCAATATAAATAATTCTATGTTTCTATGAAAGGGGCTGTGTTTGCATATCGCTTGGACATTTCTCTTGGTCCATCTGCTTTTGCAGCAGGTGATAAGCCATGAGTCTCTGTTTAGCTTCATGCTGAACCCAAGCATCCAAGGTGAGAGCAGGATCTTTTCTAGGTGGTGATAGGACTGGCCACATAAGCTAAATAGTAAAGATTGTCCCAAAATTTTAGTTCCTTTCCAGGTGATTTGTGCCTGGAACTCTGTTGAACCACAGAGATCACTTTCGGATCTTCTAATAGAAGTAAGTTTATAAACTACATAGTGCTGGAACTCCTCTAGCTAAGTTTTGCCAGGGAAGGTTTAGGTTGGATATCAGGAAAAATTTAATCAACAAAAGGGTTATCAAGGCCTGGAACAGGGAAGTGGTGGAGTCACCATCCCTGAGGTATTTGATATGTTGATGTGGCCCTGAGGGACATGGTTCAGTGGTGACCTGGCATTGCTGGCCTAATGGTTGGACTTGATAAGCATAAAGGTCTCTAACCAAAACAATTCTATGACTTTTTGATACAGATTCAGCATTGACTGATGTTACTACCTAGAGAAAAGGGACAATTTTTATATTTTGCTCATAACATCAGTTTGCCAAACCTTCTATTTTTGTGCCAGATTGCACTGAGAACAAACAAAATCACAGAAAGTTCGCCTTAAAGAAAGAACATGATAGCAACAGAGAAAAAACACTTCCAGATTGTCCAACCTGTTTTCCTCCCTAGACTGTATAATTTCTCTTTATATGTTTTCATGTCTCTTAAAACCAGCCTATTTTTAAATAAACAAAAAAATATTCTTGGGATTATGTAAACACAAATGTGGAGGGATCTGTAGCCTAGCACTAACAGCAAAAAGAGCAAAACCACACAGAAGAGACAAAAAGTAATTTAACTGTGAGAAAAAGTAGCACTAGAAAACTTTGAGGGTGATAGTTTTACTTCAAATTTTCTCAAGCTATCAGGAAATTGTAGCCATCATCTGAAGTGTTTTAGGGAAAGGGCCCATAAGCCAGTCCAGTTATCACAGAATCATTTTGATTGGAAGAGACCTTTATGAACATCAAGTCCAACCATTAACCCAGCACTGCCAGGTCCACCACTAAAACCAAGTCCCTCAGCACCACATCTACACATTTTAACTATCCCCAGGAATATTTACCACCTACTGCTTCCTTGGGCAACCTGTTCCAGGGCTTGACTACCCTGTCTCTGATTAATTTTGTCCTGGTTTGACCAGAAGCTAGGGTCAAAAGAACAATCTTTTGAGAGGATTTTGCCACAATACCCCCTCTCCCCAAAAAGACGGGGACAGCAGTAAACAAAAATAAGAAACACTAGGCATGCAGACAGTGAATTTCTAAGAATAGCTTTATCTAAATTTAAATGNAGTTCAAAAGGGAACATGACGTACACTCTTAAATTTTAATCACTCCAGGACAATTTTTTTCCTAATATCCAAACTAAACCTCTCCTGATGCAACTTGAGATCATTTCCTCTTGTCCTATTGCTCGTTACTTGGGAGAAAAGTCTGACCCCCAGCTTGCTACAACCTCCTTTCAGGTAGTTGTAAGAGAATGAGAAGGTCTCCCCTGAACCTCCTTTTCTCCAGGTTAAGGAACTCCAGTTCCCCCAGCCACTCCTCACAACATTTGTGCTCCAGACCCTTCATCAACTTTGCTAGTTGAGCGATACTATTTCCTTCAAAATAGAAAGGTCTGTCTAAAAACCAACATAAAAAAAAGCAGATTAGCATAGGGCAAGGTCAGCAGAGACATTATGAACAAATGCCATGCAGTTTGGAAAGAAGTGGCTATTTTTTTTAGAACACTTTTCAAGCATCTAGAATACAACTGAAGGTTGCAACTACCCAGCTGACTCATCTGTAAAACATCTGTCAACATAACCTCATGGTGTGACATCTATTTCTTTGAAATTTTTTGGCAGCACAGGAGTTGGAAAGGACATTTCAAGGTCATCTAGTCCAACAGCCCTGTTGTGAGCAGGGACATGCCCAGCTAGAGCAGGTTGCTCATAACCCTGGCCAACCTGACCTGGAATGGTTCCAGAGATGGATCATCTACCAGCACCTCTCTGGGAAACCTGGGCCAGTGTTTTACCACACTCAGTGTCAAATCATCTTCTTTCTATCTAGTGTAAATCTCCTGATTTAGAATCATAGAATCATAGAATGGTTAGGGTTGGAAGGGACCTCTGGAGCTCATCTAGTCCAACCCCCCTGCAGTGGCCAGGGACATCCCCAACTAGAGCAGCTTGCCCAGAGCCCTGGCAAGCCTCACCTGCAATGCCTCCAGGGATGGGAACTCAACCACCTCCCTGGGCAACCTGGGCCAGTGTTCCACCACCCTCGTGGTGAGGAACTTCTTCCTAATGTCCAATTTAGTTTAAACCATCACCCCTTGTCCTGCCACAACAGGCCCTGTTAAAAGAGTCTGTCCCATTCTTTCTTATGGACTCTGTTAAGTACTGAAAAGCCTCAATAAAGTCTCCCTGGAGCTTTCTCCAGGCTGAACAACCCCAACTCTCTCAGTCTTTCCTCATAGCAGAGGAGTTCTAGCCCTCTGATCATTTTTGTGGCCTTCTCTGGACCCACTCCAACATGAGTGAAGCCACTTGTCACTGATCTCCATCTGGACATCAAACCATTGACCACTATCCTCTGGATATGACCATCCAACCAATTCCTTCTCCATTGAACAGTCCACCCATCATATCCATATCTCTCCAATTTAGAGAGTTTGCAGCTAAATAATAGCAGGAATGGTTTCTAACATCTGCAGGGACTCAACTTCTCTGCAAAAGTTTTGTTTCACTGACAACTTTTGGATGCACAATAGGTTTGGTGGCAAATGAGGCTGTTTCATAAGGGTAAGAGAGATCACGTACATAGTAGTTGTGTGCTACTCTGTCAAAAGATGAATTATAGAAATGAAAGGTGTTTAGTAAAAGAAGAAAGGTGTTTTGTGATTTTTTTCATTGAATAGTCTTTAGCTGAAGGTGATATTAAAAAAAGGCCACAGCACCACAATGGAGAGATGAGCCATAAATGTGCAACTAAACATCAAGGATCAGCAGTGAGGAAGCCACAAACAAGAACAAACCAGAAGCCAAGGTGCATGCCACAGTTGCTGAGGAAGCAAGGCAAGGTGTGCACAGAGAAAGAATAAGACTTTTTCTGCAGCAATTCATTCTGTTTGCACAGTTACTTTATTTTCTCTGCCCAAGCACTCTGAGTTAGCTGCATGGCAGATGCCTAATGCCATGTGGGACACTGGCTGGCAGAGTTAATTCTTAATTAGTTCTGCCACCTGAATCTGTTGAAAACCTAACCTCTAGAGCAAAGCAGTTCACTGATGACAGCACTTTTTCTGGCACATTTCATCCAAAGTGCATACAAAGGATAAAATTTTACTTTCCAGGTGCAGGGCTTTAATTCCACACTAGATGCATTGCTTTGCCTTAGTAGTTTTCACTTGCTACAGCCCAGGTACCATCATCTTTTAAGCTTCCTCTCATCTATCCCTCAGCACTCAGAAGAGCTGATTTCACAAGTTCCTGACACAGCTTTCAACTCCCTCACAGGATTTGTGTTATTCATAACACCACAGCCCATGGAATGAATTATTCAGCTGATAACCTTATGCTCAGTCTGGAGAACCTTTCCACTGATGAGAAATCCCCCAGGCGTGGTGTGAGCAAACCTTAGAGACTCCAAGCCAAAACACAAAGCAGAAGAAAACATGATCTATTTTTTTTTTCAACAGATTTATATAAAAAGAGAAAATATTAACAAAACTACAACAGCCCTGAGACCCTTAAGTGCTAGGAAGTTCTGTTCCCACCACTTCTGCACAACTGGAGAATCAGCAATTGTTATCCAACAGCTTGTGGTTTAGTGGAGATTTTTTTTATCTGATTATAATACAAGACTTGAACAACAAGAATGAAAAGCTGTGATTAGATTTTGTAACCCAAGAGTGTGGTTATATTTGAGAGCTGAGCAAAGGAGAGAATATTTGTTCTTTTCATGTAAAAATCTCCCCTCCTCCCTACCATCTTCTCTATGGGCAGGGAGAGCCACAGATACTGCATCAGGTTCTTTACAGCTGTCAAAACTTTGGCTTGTTCTTCCCTCTTACTCAGATTACTCTGTTGCTTTTCTGAAGTTCATATTGTCAACCTACCAAAGCCAGAGAATTCAGAAAACTGAATTAGGAAACCTACAGTAATTAGCTCTTNCAGCCTTGGCCATATTGCTCCCCTGCACTGCTCTCCTCTGGCCTCCACTCAGCAGCTCTGCACACACACTAGTTTGAATGGCGCCCATGGTTTGGAGCAGGCACGCAGGATCACTCTGGAGGAGAAAAGACAGCGTAGAAAGAATCGTGTCTTGCAGCTTCTACCTCCTGAGGAGTCCTTGTGCTGTGCCTTTTGCAACTGCTCTTGTCTGTCCCAAATTGGCCTTTGCAGCCAGCAGTGCTTGGAAAAAGCTCTTGGGAAGAGCGTGGATGGAGCCCTGCCCGGAGCTGCGTTCACGAAGCCTGCCCATGGGGACTCCAGAGCAAGTGTAATCAGCTATTACCCAAGCTATTTCTGCTATGCCAAAATATGCTGAGCAAAGCTCAGAAGGTATCTGTGATAGCTGAACACCACTGGGGCATTGCTGAAAAGAATTAAAGGTGGGTCAAATCAAGATTACAGACTTTTCTCCTGCAAATCCTTGCACATGGGCCCCTCAGGTCCTGTGATGGGGAGACAGGAGGGTTCCTGGGTTTCTGGTTCTGTATTGCTACCCTGTGCCAAGCCATAATTATATCTTTGCACTTGAGTGTCCAGAAATTGAGAGTCTTTTTAGCTGTTATTCATGATTGCCAAACATCTTTTTCTATACTTTAACCTGCAAAATCTAATATATAGACATTTGGCTAATATAATTCCAAATTCAGATTAAAAAACACTTGCAAAACTTCCACTTGAAGCACAGAGGAAAAAATATCCATCTGCTCTTCAAACTCCAAACTCCAAAGAGAATATTTGCTTTAGAGCAGTAGAAAACTAATTAGAAGGGGGAAAAAAAAAGAATCAGCAAAAAGGGAAAATATGGAACAACCCCCAAGGCATTGCAATGACATAAAAAATAGATGAAATAAAAGGCATTTCTCTGAATTAATTCAAAGGAGTAAAAATACCATTAATGAAAATATCAGAGGTCATTTTTTGAGCTTGATTCAACAAGTATGCTCATTTTTGTCTGCAATTTCCATTTCTAAACAAAAAGCCTAGATCTTGCACATATGTTCTAATCTCTGCCTGTACACATGCATACAATGGGTTGGGGTTTTTTTTTCAGATGAAGTTACATATGCCTTTTGTCTTTGGATAAAGAGTGCTGTAAATGAGCTACCATAAAACAACACAGCTGCATCACTTAGCATAACATCCAAGGAACTCTAAAAAAATGCTGGATGATAAATAGAAACAATAAGCAGACAGCTTACATGTACTTTTTCCCATTGTAAAGGTTCCTTTTACTGATAAATACAGAGGCTAGGTGGGATGCTATAAAATTGCAATCATGTATGAATACAAGAAAAGGTTTCTGTGTTTAAATGTGTGCAGAGCAATAACTTCTATGTTTCTTGCAGAAGACTTTTTATTTTCCAAAATAAAAGTGATCTAGGGATTAAAGATGGAGTGAGACTATTCACAGTAGCATCTGTATGACTAATCATAAGTTAGTTATTTACAAGGACAACGAATTCTGTAATTAGCAACAGGGGCAAATTAAACAGCACCTTTAACTAACAACATGCTACAGTGAACATGTGTCTTAGTCCTTCTGAATTTGGATCAAGCTAAATTGCTTTTGGAGATGCAGAGGTTTTAATTTGCTGAGTTACATCTGTAGTCTGAACCCTATTCTTGTATTTTCCTGCCACCTGTATGGATGTGCATCTTCTCAAGGCTAGAAAAATCACTGTGTTTTCAGATCAACAGCAGCTCTTTCTCTCCTGTGGTCCTCACAGACTCTTCTCAAAGAGGCCTGGATTGTTTTTCTATCCAGGTCTGACTACTCCACCTGAACTCTTTCCTCCCTTTCTTTAGTCTCTTACCTGCAAAAAAAGGGTCATAATAATTCATATAATATTTTAACATCATAGTATGCATAAAGATGACTACAGCACTTAGCCCCACTGAGAATCCCCAGTGAGGCTTGGAAGAGCAGTGCAGTATACACTTAGAGACACAGAAACCTGACAAGCCACTGAATATCATATGGAACTAATAAAAATCATCTCTCTTNGGAGAGCTCCTGGCTCTCTAGAACTACCTGAAGGGAGGTTGTAGAGAGGCAGGGACTGGAATGTTCTCCCTAGTGGAGAGTGATAGGACAAGGGGAAATGGATGGAAATTGCCCCAGGGGAGGTTCAGGCTAGACATGAGGAGGAATTTCTTTGCTGCAAGGGTTGTGAGCCATTGGAACAGGCTGCCCAGGGAGGTGCTGGAGTCCCCATCCCTGGAGGGGTTTAAGAGCCAGGGAGATGTTGCATTGGGAGGCATCATTTAGCAGGTTGCTAGGGCTAGGACAAAGGCTGCACTGATGATCTCCAAGGTCTCTTCCAGCTGGAACTGTTCTATGATTCTATGATTCTTGGTGCTTTCAATGGAGACGAGAGTATAGAGTGTTCAGGTATGTTATGTGTGCTGGAAAATGAGGTTTGTGACAATGCTAGACTTGCCATGCATGTGTGTATGGTGTGCTCTTGAATCTTGGCAGTGAAGGCTGAGAAGATTGATGTCAAGAGCAAGCAAATAGGTTACAGTATGGTCAGAATGGTGCAGACTATTGCCAAACACCTCCTGTCCATCTGAATACCAGTTGTCATCTGTCCCCTCTACTCTTTGCTTATCTGCCACTTGATTTTCCATCAGGGGGGAATTTCTTCCAACCCTTTGAGGTGTCATCAACTGCTCCACCCTCCTGCAGCCACCTCTCACAGGAGAAAAAAAAAAGGTTACAAATGCATTCTGGAAAAAACTGCTTTTCCCTTGTAAGAAAAATACAGCTTCTGTTCCATAAGTGCTCTCTTTTTATTATTGTGGCTTTGGAACACACACACAGAACATGCCTTTTATAATCTTAAACTTTGGGTGACATATTTCTGGAAACTCCAATTTCTTACTCCTTGCCAGCATAGCTGGGGAAAAAAGAAAACCACCAACCAACCAACAGTCCAACAAGTGTGAGGAGGAGAGAGCCAGGCTCTGCTCAATGGCATCCAATGGTAGGACAAGAGGGAATGGGAGCAAGTTGGACCACAGGAGGTTTAGTATTAACACGAGGAGGAACTTGTTTGCAGTTCAGGTGCCAGAGCACTGGCCCAGGCTGCCCAGGAGGCTGTGGAGTCTCCTTGTCTGGAGCCATTGCAGAGCTGCCTGGACACATTGCTGTGTGAGCTGGTCTAGGTGCTCCTGCTCTGGCAGGGGGGTTGCACTAGATGATCTTTCTAGGGCCCTTCTAACCCCTGACATACTGGGATACTGTAAAACCAAAGCAAACCAGATTAGGGACTAATACAATCTGGAATCCTAGTGAGATCAAAGCATAAAGGCATAATTCTGGTTGGCAAACCAGTTGCTGGGAAGCATACCTAGTATGACAAGTGACTCATCTTTCCTGACACCCATCCTGAGCTTTACACCAACTATAGCCTGCTCCAATAAGGAAGCCTCCAGTGGATCCAACCATAGAGAAAAGAAAGAGGCTTAGACCAGTACAAATCCACTATGTTGTCAGCACTTTAGAAGCCACTGGATTAAAAAAGGAATTAAACTTTCCCCTGGACTTCTAAAACTCAAGGATTCAAAGGAAAAAACATGCAACCTCATACATGAAATGCCAAGTGAATCATAGAATGTTAGGGGTTGGAAGGGCTCTCCAGCCTTCTTGGAAGTTCCCTTTAAGTACTGGAAGGTCACTAGTAGGTCACCTGAAACCTTCTCTTCTCCAGGCTGAACAAT
>VWZO01003722.1:144486-155406 GCA_013396975.1 Bucco capensis | reverse complement strand
CCCCTGGGCCCACCTCTCCAGCTTGTCCAGGTCCTTCTGAATCACATCCTGCCCCTCCAACTTATCCCCAGCACCCCAGAGCTTGGTGTCATCTGCACACTTGCCACTTTACTACCTTCATATGTGCTCATCATGATTTGACAAAGAAGTGACTAGGGGCCTCTCCTCAGGCATACATTTATGCATGGCATGACTGGGGAACTGCACCTGCTGGGCAGTACAGACTAATGCCAAAGGGAAATATTCTTGCAGTTGTACATTAATAAAGTGTCCTTGACTTGAAGGATTTGAGTCTCTTAATGCATTAGAGAGAAAATTAAAGAGAAGTCAGACTCCCTTGATCGCAATAAAAGCTAAAAAGTACTTTATGAAGCTGCTGGAGAGCGAGAAAAGACTTTAAAATGATCAAGTATGAAAATATCACTGAGTCCCATTTGGAGCCCAAGGCTTAATCTCCTCATTTGGGAGAGGATTACTCAAAGACAGATTTTAAAGGCCTAGACAGGGGAATTGCTGATTTTTATAGACATAAGGCAGGTGGAAGAAGCATGCTCAGTTTTGCTATGGTGCTGTCATGGTTTAGGCCCAGCTGGCAGTGGAAGCCATGCAGCTGTTGACACTCTGTCTCCTGACCTGGTTTGAGCTAGAACAGACTTAATTCTGTTCAGTGACTTCACTTTCCAGCTCAGTCTTCTAATCAACTACACTTTCTGAAGTTAACAGCATGTTTTCACAGACAATGTCTGCTCCTAGTAGTGATTATGCTTGATCTTTAGAGATACTACCAAGGATTGCTGTACATACAAAGTCACTGCTAAATCTTGTGTACTATGTTGGGGCATGCAGAGCAAAAGGCCACTACTAGTGGGAAGGAGTGGACAAGACAGGTGGCCCTAAAGGGACCAAGTATTCTCTTCCATATACATCATATTTGATATAAACCTGTGTGATCACACAGGTCAGATTTCTCTTACTCTCTCTTTTCTTCCATGGCTGGCATCCGAGGACAATTCTGTGTCCATTCTGCTTTCAATCCCAATGCATATGTTCCTGAATCCAACTCCTGAATCTGGTTCCCATTTGCTGCTAAGTTCAGTCTGGGACTTCTGCCACAGCACTGGTGCTGAAGGTGATGTAATTGGCATCAGGAGGCTTGGGTTCAAGATTGGGTTTGTTGTTAATTGTTAATTGTTAATTGTTAATTGTTGTTAATTTCGTTAAATCTGTTTTAGTTTCCTTTTCCATCTCATCAATCTCTCTCCCTTATTCCCTTTCTCTTCCCTTTAGGAAGGCAGAAGGGTTAATAGCATCTGTCACTCATTTAGTGCCCAGCCCAACCCTAACCCTTGACACCCACCACAGGTGGTGAAGGTTTTGGCATCTTCTGAATCAAAGTGGAGAGGGAGGCACCTCAGCACAGCCATAGTCAAGGGGTTTAGGGAACATGCTTAAGCAAGGTCTTGATGTAGTTTCCCAGTTCCAAAATCCCCAGGGCTATACAGCCAGGTACTAAACAAATATTGACTCATTCAGATGAGAACAGCTCTAGCAGGAGAGGTAAGTTGATGCTTCCTGGACACTTCTCCCACATGGTGCCCAGCATCCACCCTGCAGTGCTGAACCCCTTGGACTCATCTCCCAACTCCCTGTTCAAAGGGGGTGAGCCTCACAGAAGAACATCCTGCACTTGCCTTAGCTTTCACACCCCTCCCTGCTTTCTCAGTGTGTCTTCCTTCCCACATCAATATTTTCATGTGATTTGGGGACTTAACTGGAAAAATGCCTGCATTCTTAAGAAAAAAACCACACCAAACCCACAAATGTAATGCAAATGAGTTTAACCAAAGTCAAGGGGGTAATATGGCTCTGCCTCCAGTCTCTTAAAGAGCATTTCTAGGTAGGCAAGAATCCCTGTGACACATCATGCTACACAACCACAGTAAATACTCCTTTCAAATCCCAACAGCGTGGGCAAGGTACCTAATTAGCAGTGTATGGAGGCATACTGTTGATGTGGCTTACATAGGGACTCAGGAAATCAGAAAGGGCATGTTGGCAATCCAGCATTACTTACTTGGACCTGTTTAACATTCTGAGCCAGCTTCACAGTATCACAGAATATTAGGGGTTGGCAGGGCCCTAGAAAGCTCATCTAGTGCAACCCCCCTGCCAGAGCAGGAGCACCTAGACCAGCTCACACAGCAATGTGTCCAGGCAGCTCTGCAATGGCTCCAGACAAGGAGACTCCACAGGCTCCTGGGCAGCCTGGGCCAGTGCTCTGGCACCTGAACTGCAAACAAGTTCCTCCTCAGCTTAATACTAAACCTCCTGTGGTCCAACTTGCTCCCATTCCCTCTTGTCCTACCATTGGATGCCATGGAGCAGAGCCTGGCTCTCTCCTCCTCACACTCACCCTTCCCATATTTCTAAGCATTGCTGAGGTCTCCTCTCAGTCTCCTCTTGTCCAGGCTGAAGAGACCCAGCTCTCTCAGCCTGTCCTCCTAGGGCACATGCTCCACTCCTTTCAGGATCTTGCTGGCCCTGGGCTGGACTCTCTCCAGCAGCTCCCTATCCTTGTGGAGCTGAGGGGCCCACAACTGGACACAGCATTCCAGGGGAGGCCTCCCCAGGGCACAGGAGAGGGGAGAAGAACCTCTCTGGCTCTGCTGGCCATGCTCCTCTTCATGCATCCTAGGATGCCATTGGCCTCTTGGCCACAAGGGCACATTGCTGCCTCATGGGCATCCTCCTAGCCACCAGCACTCCCAGAGCTGCATCCCCAGGGCTGTTTTCCAACAGATCAGTTCCCAGTCTGTACTGATCCATGGGCTTGTTCTTTCCCACATGCAGTACTTTACACTTCCCCTTGTTAAATGTCATTCAGTCTCTCCCTGCCCATGTCTCTAGCCTGTCCAGGTCACTCTGGATGGCAGCACAGCTCCTGGTGTGCCAGCCATGTATCACAGCAGGTCTTTTATCACCTTTTGTTGAAGATATGTTGGTTTTATTAGATCATCCTACATCCATGTATCAAGAAACACACATGAGCCATTCTGAACTATGATCAATCATTACGAAATAGGCATCATTATAATTTTATAATTAGGAGAATAACTGCAAAGGATTAGGAGTCTACCCAGCTGGAGACTTTGCAAGACCCTGAAGGCAATTAAGCTGCTATATTTTAAAAGTATCTAACCAATTTAATTTCTTTTCTTAGATAAAGCAGCATGAACTTCAGTTCACATTGTCAGAGGAGGCCTGTTGGAGGATGAACAAATGTTACTGGCAGAACAACTCAGCTCTAGCACAACTTGAGAAGATGCTTCTTACTGGTTTCAGTAGGAGTTGATCAAGCCCTGCTCAAGGAGAACACAAGACCTGTTTAATGTGTTTACTTTTACTATTTTGGGCAGGACTGAATTGATTTAACTGCCACCTCAAATCAAACTGACATTTTAAAAAACAGGTTGCAGAGACTTTTTTTTTTACAGGTTGGACAAGCAAAATGCTGAGAGGAAGTAGTGCACATTGGCATAGAATTATCTAAGAAAAACCTAAGAAATGGGATGGGAGGAATCATTTAAATGGTGACAGAGGAGGGGGAGAAATAATACGTGCTTCCTTCAAGCACAGGCCATTCCTATTCTTGAGAGGCTGTCCTGATACTCAACTGAACTTTAGTGGATTCAAGTTACACTATAGACAGGAAAACCATAGAATACCAGCAGTCTTGAAACAGCATGTATTTGGGTACACTAAAGGCAGTCTAAGGGATAACATAAGCCTCTCCCTACTCAAGATCAGGACTCTGTGGAATTTCACTCCTTTCCACCTCCAACTGGGATTAAGCAGCACAAAACCTGGTTCAAAGGTCCCAATAGACAAAAAGTCTTCATAAAATTTTTTCTAGCCTGCCTTCAGAGTGTGTCCAAAAGTCATAGACTTTCAAAAGTGGGTCTGGAGAATTTCACAGGCATTGGGATCTTCAGGAAGAGTTTGGGGAGTCACTGACATCTCTTTGCAACCTGGGGAAACCCTAGCTACTGTGGGATACCTGATAATGTGTTGGTACCTACAGCCTGAGCCCATTCTGGAGAGAGAAGGAATCAGGCTGGAAGAAGTCCAGGAAAAATTTACTTGTAGTCCAAAGCCACATCCAAGCCCACAAGTTGAGGAGCCCTCCCTATAGTGCTCTTGTGCACATGTAGGGCTACAGGCAAGGAGTCAGGGGCCTGACCATCAGGTAGGTTNCCATCCAAGGATTCTAGGAACATGGGTATCACTCCCCACACTTTCCCGTGGGCAATGAGTTTAATGCTCCCTCTGCTGTGGGCACAGTTATGGCACCAGGGGCCACAGGAGACCACAAGGGATTTTCAGACTGTGCCTGAGGTAGTTTTAGATACTTGCTGCATCAGCTGTGTCCTTAGACACTGCCTCTCTAGGTGTGCCCTCCTTATATCTAGTCCACAGTCACACCAAGTCTGACATCTGACTTCTTAGTAAAGTTTTTGGATAAAAGACTCAGCATGCCTGATTGCTTTGCTGTTGGTCCAAGGGATACAAGGAAGAGGTGAGCTTCAAATTAAAAGTGTTTCTCCTGCCAAGACATTCTTTTTTAAGATTCATGATATACCAATCTGATTTTAACATTGCTTTGGTGTATAAAAGCCACTCACCACTCCATCTCTGCTTCGCCAAGCTAATATGACTCAGAAAATTAGCTCAAGGACAAAGGATTATGAAGCTACAGGATGTTCACCAGTGGAGTCATTAAACCCTTTAAACATATAACCATCACTGCACTGGCTGACAATCTTTATGTGATTAGCTGAATTCAGTTCATCAGCTTTTCAATCAGTCACCAGCACAAAATGCACCACTGCAGTTTCCCAGTCCTCCTCTTCTGAATTGCTACATTAGCCTCCTCTGAAGTTTGAATCACAAGGATTTGTGAAGCTTCTGCTGCTATCTATTGAAGTGATTTATGTTTTATACTATTTCAGGTGGCATACCTGCAGGCAGAGACAGAAGTGGCACTTTCTGCTCCAAAGCTGCTTTTAAGTCCTTTAAAGCATTGCTGAAAAGGAGAGGAGGAAAAAAAAGAAAAAGACTTTTCTAGTGAAGAGCAACACTCAGGGAAGTTTGTTTACTGCAACCCACTGCTACCATCAGAACAGCAGCACAATGTTCTGGTATATCAAACCCCCACATTTACAGCTTTCTCCTGCCACCTCATTGCAGCACCATAAATCCCCCACAACACTTCAGATACCCTCCCTTCACCAGAGAATTATAGAATGGTTTGGATTTGAAGGAACATTTAGAGGTCATGTAAACCATCATCAACCTCTCTGCAGACAGCAGAGACATTTTCAACTAGATCAGCTTGCTCAGAGACTCAAACAACCTGACCTGGAATGGTTCTAGGAAAGGGACTTCTACCACCTCTCTGGGCAACCTGGGCTCACCACCTTCAGTATAAAAGCTTTCTTACTCCTATCTAGTCTAAGTCTCCCCTCTTTTGAGTTTAATACCATCACCCCTTCTCCTGCCACAATAGTGCGTTGGAAACCCAGAGCATACAATATCCTACTGATGACAGGGATTCTCTTTCCATTTAATCCTCCAGTTCCACTATGCAGACAGGGGACAGGAGGAAACAGGGGCATCTGTGGGACAGGCAAAGCTGGTAGCAAGTGCCTTCTGCCAGGACAGTGCAGGCAGAAAGGGCTTTGAACTATTACCTTCCACTGAAGGTCCTTTCACCAGGGCTCTTGCTATCACCTTGCTACCAAGCATTATGCAGTCTGAAGCCTGCAGGCAGACCAGAAAGTGTGCAAAAATATCATATTGATCTGATTCAGTATGCTTATCACTGATTGGGAAACATAATCACTTCTGCTAGACTATGCAGATGGCAAACAGAGAAACACGGAGGAGGGCTGAGTGTTCACAAAAGCAGGACAAGGACATTCAGTAAATCACTCCTATGCAGAAAACTGTCAAAAAAGTACAAACACCACAATAGGCATCAAGGGGGAAAAAAATTTCCTTTCTCCAGAGAAAGTGCTGCTGTGGCTGGAAAGCCCAAAACTAGAAAGGAACTAGAGAGAATGGACAACATAGCATGAGCTCCTAGTGTGATCAGGGAAAAGAAACAAGGGGTTGGTCAATACTCTTCCACACACAATGGGAAGGATAGATGTGGAAATCACATCTTTCCAGAAGCTTTTACAAAACTGGGCTAGGCTGCCAGAAGGAAGCCATAAACAAATCTGAGGATGGAAGGAAATCTCCTTCAGTAAGAAACGTCAAGACCAATCTCATTGTCTTCAAACAGGATTGCCAATAACAGCACCTAAGAAATTCCACAGTGAGAAAAAGCACAGGGCCAGAAAATTAATTTTAGTGGAGCAAGATATTAAACATCAGTGCTATAAAGATGAAGCCTGCAAATCAAATCAGACATTAGGATCACATTTGAACAGCGAAGGTTTTTTACTAGTGGAAGGAATTATCATGAGAAATACTAGAGCCTTCACCTTTGATATTTTCTAATCAAAGTTGAGGAATCCCTATTTTATAAGCACAATTCAACAGTCCTTCCTCAGTTTAAAATCATACCAGGAACAGTGTGCCCAGGAAAACCAGGAGAGTGATTGTCTCCCTGTACTCAGCACTGGTGAGGCTGCACCATGAATACAGAGTTCAGTTT
The DNA here is from genome assembly GCA_013396975.1 of Bucco capensis. Lineage (NCBI taxonomy): Eukaryota > Metazoa > Chordata > Aves > Piciformes > Bucconidae > Bucco > Bucco capensis. The sequence goes on along the minus strand of VWZO01003722.1, from coordinate 148,685 downwards.
TGGGCCCCTCATTACAAGAAGAACACTGAGGTGCTGGAGTATGTCCACAGAAGAGCAACAAAGCTGCTGAAGGCTCTAGAGGCCAAATCTTGTGAGGAGTGGCTGAGGGAACTGGGGTTCTTTAGCCTGGAGAAGAGGAGGCTCAGGGGAGACCTTAGGACTCTTGACAACTCCCTGAAAGGAGTTTGTAGCTAGGTGGGGGTCAGTCTGTTCTCCCAAGTAACAAGTGATAGGAAAAGAAGGAACAGCTTCAAATTGTGCCAGAGGAGATTTAGTTTGGATATGAGGAAAAATTTCTTCCTCAAAAGGTTTATCAAGTCCTGGAACAGGCTGCCTCAGGCAGGGATGGAGTCACCATCCCTCGAGGTATTTAAGAGACATGTAGATGTGGTGCTGAGGGACATGGTTTAGCAGTGCACCTGGTAGTGTTTGGTTAATGGTTGGACTCCATGATCTTAAAGGTCTTTTCTACTCTAAACAACTCTATAATTTTTAGCCTATAAAAAAAGAAAGTTACATTCTGCATGGCTCTGCATTGGGTCTAGGAGAAATAGCTTTGCTGTGTTAGGTAATGTAAGAACAAAAGGTAAAATGGTTGGCCAGCTTCCAACCTGATTTTTGCATCCTTGGTTTTGGATAGAAACGAACTCAAAACATTAATTGTTTATATCAAATCAAAAGGAGTAAAATACCCAGGTGTCTTTGAGGACACATTGAAGCAGCACACTGAAACCAGTGGATGAGATGCTCTGTCTGAGTAAAGCAGACACCTAACCTCATCCCAGCAAGACACAGACAAAATAGAGCATGTTAAAAGAAAAGGTGAACAAGGTCACAGCTATGTAGCAAGAAAAAACTTGCAGGATGTCAAGTGTTAGGACTGGGTCAACCACCAACCCAGGGACAGAGAGGATCTACTAGTGNCTGCTGAGCTTCACAAGGCTCAGGGTGCTCAGGCTTCTGGCTCATTGGAAACTCAGACCTCTCCTTATATATTAATTATTAATTAGCTGCTAATAGGCTTAATTAAGCACCTGTTTGCTTGGGTCTTGGGCCTCACACAGGAGACTCCAAGGCCCATGCTGGACATCAAAGCCTCAAGGACAGAATATGATCTCTATGGCATGGAATACCTTATTTTGACTCAAACTAGGACACAGGAGATCTCCTACCACTCTCAATGGAAATTCTGCCTTTCAGTTCACAATGAACACAGAGACATTGCTTGGTTTATCTGTGAAAAAGTCAGAACCTGGACAGTGTTGTGATATCATTTCAATGTTGCCTCATGAGGACAGGAATAAGATATAAACCCCAGTGATGCAGAATAGACCAAACAGTCCTATCTGCTTTGTCCCATAAGCAGAGAAGAGAGCACTGGATTCAGGTAGAAAGGTAACCCCACCTGTAAGCAGTTGCTCTAAATGCAATTTTATAATTAGCACAGCAGTATTTGGAATTCATTACTCCATACTGACACTTCATCAGCTTCAACCTTGGTAAAACTCTTCAGTGGTTGAGTGAAATGGGCAACACCTGCTCTGCATGGGTTTCAAATTAAAAATATCATGATTGCTTTATTTGCAAGGAAAAAATACCACCAGTAGGCTCAGAAAGAAACTCCATTCCCTGCAACATAGAGCTGGGAGAGAATGTCTCATCACATAGATTGCTCTGGGGTCTGTCTTCTTTTTCCTCTGCTGAGAAAGATCACTCTACTGGTAAAACAGGACACAGTGGGAGATAGTCTCTAACCCACCTGAAGATGTCAATTCTCCCCTTTCTTCTTCTAGCAGCTGCTCTGGCTTGATGTAAGTCTTTGCACTCTGTGTGTAGCAAGCAGGAAAAGAGTAATTTTTCTTTGTCACAGTGCAGCACAGTGACATTACCAAGTGCAACTCTAATCTGCAGTGTGGTCTGCTTACAGCTCTACAGCTGAGTCACTGATTGCTTGGACCTGCTTTTGTCATTTTGATAAGGAAAAAGAAGGGGGGAAAAATGACTAAACTGCCTCGTTGCTGCTTGGCAAGCACCTGAGTCTTTTTCTTCTCCTGAATAGGGGATTAGTGAGCATTAATCCTTTCTGAAGGCAGTATATTCAGAAGACTCCCATGGGGAACAAGGTCTACTGTGACTACTGAAATGTTCTGCTTCAGAGAAACTTGACAACTGCCCTTGTCTCAGTGCCAAGCTGCCTCAAATCAAGCACTGATGGACCAGGCTGCCTTGGGAGAACTTCAGAATGGAAAAACCTCACATCCAGGGCAGCCAGGAAATAGCTGTTCCCTCCATGGTTCCACCAGTGATGCTTCAATGTGCTTGAGCCATCCTCAAGAGACAGCCTTTCTTTGAATGGACAAATGCCTGCACTAGCATCTCACGCACAGAAGGGCAAGTACAGGATCTCTCTTATGAGGAAAGCCTGAGAGCCTCGGGGCTGTTCAGCCTGGAGAAGAGAAGACTGAGAGGGGATCTTATCTATAGTTATCAGTATCTACAGGTTGGGTGTCAAGAGGATGGGGCCAGAGTGTTTTCAGTGCTTCCCAGCAACAGGACAAGGAGCAACAGGTACAAACTGGAACACAAGGGGCAATGGTTTGAAATTGGAGAAGAGTAGATTTAGACTGGACATTAGAAAGAAGTTCCTTACCACGAGGGTGGTGGAACACTGGCCCAGGTTGCCCAGGGAGGTGGTTGAGTTGCCATCCCTGGAGGCATTGCAGGTGAGGCTTGCCAGGGCTCTGGGCAAGCTGCTCTAGTTGGGGATGTCCCTGGCCACTGCAGGGGGGTTGGACTAGATGAGCTCCAGAGGTCCTTTCCAACCCAAACCAGTCTAGGATCTGAACAGGAGGAAAATCTTCTTTCCTTTGAGGGTGCCAGGGCACTGGAATAGGATACCCAGAGTGGTTGTGGAGCCTCTTTCTCTGGAGAGATTCCCAACCAGTGTGGACGTGATCCTGTGCAACCTGCTCCAGGTGACCTTGCTTTAGCAGGGAAATTGGACTAGATGATCTCCAGAGGTCTCTTCCAACCTCTGTTATTCTGTGTGACCTACAAGCACAAGGCAGGCTGGTAAGGGTCTTCACAGCAGTTAACCTACACTAATTTTTCATTCAGTTTTCATCTCAGATTATAAAGCATGTAATTGGAATCCCCCCAAACTCAGGGCAAACTTGTGCTGTCAACAGAAACAGAGAATTAAGCCTATTTTAATTCTTCCTAATTGGAACAGGAAGGTAATTTCTTGGTGTGTTCAGGGTTTTTTAATAACCTCTCTGTGTTCAATGGCATATAGGTTTAATTCAAATATATTGCTCCCTATTCACCTTCAAGCTCAGACAATGATTTTTTTTTTTTTCCACAGCTGTGGAAATTATTCATTACCTGATGAAACACTGGCAGCTGAGGAAATGTATTCAGGAATGCTTGAGGAAATTTGTTTACATGCATTCATTCATTGTCAGTGTTAACCAGACTGAATGTCTTTGACTTTCCTTCAATTCTTTTTTTTTTTTTCCTAAACAAGATATTTGGAGACATTTTGAAGGTTAATTTAGCATTTCTCAAATGTCACGCAAAGCCTGAATGATAAAGTTTATCTAATTTCTTTTTTCATTCTCCATCACAACAAAACTCTTAGCAATGTACTCAATTCTCCAGGCCATAATCTCTAAGGTATCTGAATGCACAAATTGAGCTCTTGGTCATGCTAGAATAAATGCCACTTCCTCAGATTCCTTTGGTTTCATCAGCTTCATCATTTCCACAGAAAGTGGCAACAGGGCAGCAAATTCCACCTACACCTCCATGCACTTACCAGGGAAGGATGCTGAGAAAGAAGAGGTGGGCATCCTGTTACATTGCTTTTAGGCTGACAGCTTGTCAGCTCCTTTGAGTAGCAACTCTCCGTGGGGTTTGAAGCCAATGGATTTTCTCACAGCTACTGAAGACAATCTGAATCTGAGGTGCCACATCCACCAGGCTGGCAGAAAGATAACTCTTTATTTTTGCTAATGTTGTTCCTAGCCAGATCATTTCTTAGAACCACTAGTGTCAACATGACTGCCATCCAGCATGATGTGCTGCCATCCAGAGTGACCTGGACAGGCTAGACACATGGGCAGGGAGAGAATTAATGACATTTAACAAGGGCAAGTGTAAAGTACTGCATGTGGGAAAGAACAAGCCCATGGATCAGT
>VWZO01003722.1:127983-144396 GCA_013396975.1 Bucco capensis | reverse complement strand
TAGGGCCCTTCCAGCCCCTGACATACTGGGATACTGTGAAGAAGTGGGGACAGGCTGTGGAGGACACTGAGAGGCCAAACTGCAGCAGCCATGACAGATCAAATCTGGACCAGAATCACTGTAAAGATGCACAAATCCATGTTCAAAATTGCCTGCACCCTGGCAAGCAGATGAGACACCTCTGCCTAACACAAAACTGGCACCAGAGGCAAACTCTTCAGGCCACCCAAACTTGTGTCTCTCTCAAATATATAGCGTATAGAATCATAGAATCATAGAACAGTTACAGCTGGAAGAGACCTTGGAGATCATCAGTCCTGCCTTTGTNCTGACCACTTAAAAAGTCTCTCCCCTTCTATCTTATAATCTCCCTTTAGGTACTGGAAAGCTGCTCTAAGATCCCCGCGAAGCCTTCTCTTTTCCAGGCTGAACAATCCCAACTGTCTCAGCCTGTCTTCATAGGGGAGGTTCTCCAGTCCTTTAATCATCTTTGTGGCCTCCTCTGGACTCGCTCCAACAGCTCCACATCTTTTTTCTGCTGAGGAGCCCAGAACTGGATGCAGTACTCCAGCTGAGGCCTCACAAGCACAGAGTAGAAAGGCAGAATCACCTCCCTAGCTCTGCTAGTTGAAGATGTTCCTGTTCACTGCAGACAGTTTGATCTAGATGACCCTGAAATGCACCTTCCAACCCAAACCATATTCCGTGTTCCTATGCTTGACATTTTACACTTTTCAGTAGTTGAACAACTGCAGGTCACCACCATTACAAGAAAAAAGTCAGCTTTACCAGGCTATACATTAACCTTGACCTGACTTCTTACTGAGTCAGGACAGAGTGGGGAAAAGACTGAAAGAGTAACATCCACACACATTGTCAGCACCTTTCTGAGGGCATACCCACATCAGCCCACCCGAAAGAGATGAGGACAGGTAGTCCAACTTTCCCACAGCAAATTTCCAAGCAGTATTTCTTTTGTTGTTGTACAACTTTGTGACTATATTTCACTTGGCAATAGCAGCCACAATGCCCAAGGTCCAAAATACTGGAATGAAACCATAGGAAGGGGTGGGATGAAGGGAGGGAATGTGTTCAAAGTTACCAGGAGGAAAACTGCTATATTCTAATCACCTCACTGAACTCAGTTCATTAACATGGTGGTTAATTAATAATAAATAACAGATAATCAATTAGCCTGCAAAAACTATTTTTACACAATTTGCAGCTAAGCTCAGGCAAAGCCATACTGTTGGCTCCATTCCTTGGTGTCCTAGTTTGAGTCAAAATCAGGTATTCCATGCCATCTACATCATATTCAGTCCTTGAGGTTTTGATATCCAGCATGGGACTTGGGGTGTCTTGCATGAGGCCTAAGACCCAAGCAAGCAGGTGCTTAATTAAGCTAAGTAGCAGCTAACTAATAACTGTGTGTATATATAAGGAGAGTTCTGGTTTTCTACCTGGCTAAAAGGCTGAATGCCTGAGCTGTATGAAGCTCAGCAGCCCAGCTCTGTTCCTCAGGGCTCTCTCTGTTCTGCTTTCAATCCCGGAAGCCTGAGCACCCTGAGCCTTGTGAAGCTCAGCAGCTCAGCTCTGTTCCTGCAGGACTCTCCCTGTTCTGCCTTCCATCTCAATCCAAGAGTTGCTGAGTTCCAGGATCCATCTCCTGAGCCTGAGTCCCAGCTGCTGCTGAAGTGCTCCTGCTGCAGCATCAGTGGGGAGGGAGTTACCATGCAGGGGGTTTGGTTCTGCCATTGGTTTTGTGTGTGTGTGTGTATACTCTTCATTTTCTTGTTATTTTCATTAAACTAGTTTAAGCTTCATTTCCAATTCCCAAGTCCCTCTCTCTGTTAATTTCCCCTTCTCCTCCCTGGAGTAGAAGAGGATAATAGATCCTCTCTGTGCCTGTGTTGGTGGTTGGCCCAGCCCTAACCCCTGACACTTGGTTAGTGCTAGCCACATGTATCCCTGCAGCTTGTGCCATTCACCTGTGTTCCCCAAGGACTCTCCAACCAAGGACAAACACTCCGGTGAAATCTGCTTGGCTCTTGTGGTTAAAAAAGAAAAGTTTTTTTTCTATGCTAAGTCAGTGCTAATCTAAGAAGACCAAATACATTAACAAAAATAGGATAGTGATAAAACAGCCCTACCAGGATTACAGTCTTAGAGGAAAAGAGGCTGATATTGGCTCTAGAACTGTATTTATTAATAGGCATTTAAAGCAGCAACATAATTACTCCCATGCCTTGGAATTTCACAGAACTTATAAAAAGCAAACACCAAGTAAAGGGTCATTAACTCAGGGACATGGTGCAGTCACTGTCCTGGGATTTAAAAGCCATATAGATGTGGTGCTGAGAGATGCAGTTGAGTAGTGACCTGGCAGTATTGGGTTAATGGTTGGATTTGATGGTCTTGAAGGTCTCTTCAAACCAGAATAATGCTGTGGTTCTAACACATGCAGTTTCCACATGGCATAGCCCCTTACGATGCAAAACACTAACAAGATAGGCTAAGTTAAGACTAACAAGCCAGGCTCTGCTCCATGGCATCCAATGGTAGGACAAGAGGCAATGGGAGCAAGCTGGAGCACAGGAGGTTTAGTATTAAGCTGAGGAGGAACTTGTTTGCAGTTCAGGTGCCAGAGCACTGGCCCAGGCTGCCCAGGAGGCTGTGGAGTCTCCTTGTCTGGAGCCATTGCAGAGCTGCCTGGACACATTGCTGTGTGAGCTGGTCTAGGTGCTCCTGCTCTGGCAGGGGGGTTGCACTAGATGAGCTTTCTAGGGCCCTGCCAACCCCTGACATACTGGGATACTGGGATCCTGTGAAGATGGGCCAAGGAAGATGAAGAACTTGCCATGGAGAGGTTAGACCCCAGAGGACATGGGTCTGTGCCACAACCACTTAGCTGAAACCCTTATGGGTAGGAAATGCTGAGTTTGAGTTTAGCAACTCAGAGCTCCCCTGGCCCTTGTTTAACCTGGTACAAATGCTGACAATGGGGTTTCTCCCTTGCTCACCTGTTAGGCAAGGAGAAAGAGGAGGACAGAGCACAAGCGTATTTCCAGTAGGACAAAACTGTGATTCTAGGATTGTTTTGTTTATCTTTGCACTGGTGTGCTTTCCCAGCTCAGTGATTTTAAAATGATGGAAGGATTTCATGTGACTAAAGCTGTAATTCCCACGTTTTCTCTTAGCCAGCTCACTTGCTAGCATGAACTTTGATGCAGTCAAGTGCAGTAAATCGGATCAGGAATTGGCCCAGATGAAACTGACCTAGAACAGCTCTTCACAAAAGCTTTCCAACTGAATTACTTAGCATAGCAGAACAACATCCTCCTGTTCCTCCCTCAGTGACTTCTCTCAATGTGCTCCAACATCAGCCTTAGGAGAGAAAAAAAAAAAAAGAGGCAGCTTCAGAGGATAAGGATTGTGTAATTCTTTACATGGCAGCAAAAACCAGTTAGCAAGCTCCAGTCCTGCATTCAAAGCAGAACAGCTTGGAAAAGTGCTCAAGGAGGAGCAGATCATCTTTTTAAAGCTAAAAATTTCTTTCTTGAAACTCTTCCAAGATTTACTGTAGCTACTGTTATACAGATAGCCTGGAGTAAGCTACTAGTAAGGTATCAGTTTCTTTCCCTTTCTTTTAAGTATGATCTGGGGGTTAAAGTTTTGCTTTAAGTAGCTAATTCTGAGTGTCTGAGTCGAGCAATATTTCTTTCTGGAAGTTGGGCCAGGACCACCTTAGAATGAAGGCACACAGAAATCACTCACAACTTCTGAAAAAGCTATTCCTCCACCTTTTTGTGTTAAGATCTGCATCTTATAACAAGGTCTTTACCTCATTATCTTCCCAGTGATTAATAAACCAAATAATCCCTTATTTTTCTGCTGTAACATTGAGAATCATCCTAAATCTAAATAGTCTTCTATGAAACTGCTATTAAATAAGGAGTATTTTGAATGCAGCAGGTAAGGCAGGAAGTTCTTTGATGTCCAGTGTCCCTCCTCTGTGCTCTTCTACTTGGCTACATACATTAGACAGATCACATCACAGTCCTGTTGTTGTGATACAGTAGATGATGTTTGTCCAAAGTGCTCTTAAATTGCAGTCAAAGCATGCAAAACTTGGTTAAATCACCACTAGGACAGATGTCATTCTGATTAATAGTTGCTTCAATTAATTATTCCATAAAACACTGTCCTAGATTGAGTCCAAATCAGCTATTCCATGCCATAGAGGTCATGTTCAGTCCTTGAGGCTTTGATATCCAGCATGGCCCTCGGGGTCTCTACTATACCCAGCTACTAAGCTTGATTCTAATGTCAGCTCCTTTTATGAGCAGCAGAAGATAAACTTCTCCAAACACAGATGCATTATATTGCCATAATCAAAATTAAAGAAAAGCCAGGCAGTAATTCAAGCATCATCATAAGTTAGGGGGAAAAAAAAACCCAAGAGCCACCCTTCTCTGGGGTATTTTCAGCCTTTGCTGCCTTTTTTTAGCTAAGAAAAAAAAAATCCTGGAGTTTTAGAAGTAGTTCAACTGCCAAGCCTTCAGAAAAGGCTGGGATTTTTTGCAGCACTCAGGCAGAGTTCTCTACAGCAAAACACTAACTGCTTGCAAATAATGTTTGCCAATAGCATCCCAAGACACCCTAGGGACTTGCAGTGAGAGAAGCTGAGCAACTAGCTGCTCAGTAACATGAAGGTGATACTGCTTGTGTGTCTAAACACAGCAATAATTGCTAATGAAAGGAAGAATATGGTGCACTGCCTTTAAAAAGCCACTCAGCCCACTCAAACAACTGATGATTTCAGATGTTTTAAGCATTTTGTTAATATTGGGGAGTTATAGCACAAGATCAGAAACAAGCCAATTTGCCAAGAACAAAGAAGATTCTGCCTAACTCTGTATACCCTTCTACTCCTTGGCTCCAACTCACAGGTCAGCTTAAAGCTCAGTTAATCATAACCTTTGACTTTGAACTGAAACAGAAGTGCTTGTGGAGTATAGCCAGAGCAGAGAACGTGTTTGTCACAGCACTGAGAGGTTTCACTGCCCAAGCAATGCCTCACCAGCTTTCAAAATGACATGCAGAACCTCTAAATCTATGTCCCCAGGCTTAATTTTACTCTATAATTATTCCTTCACGTCTAAACTCTATTAATAATCCAACAGCAAAGTTTTCCTTTCACATTACATCAGCCATCCTACTCTAGTGGGAGGTGTCCCTGCCCATGGCAAGGGGGTTGGAAGAGACGATATTTAAGGTCCCTTCCAACCCTGACAATTCTATGATTCTTTCCTCAGAGAAAAAGTATGGAAAAGCACACCTGTCAGGTACGATTTGGATTCCTTTCTCCAGCTGCTGAATTGAGTCAGGAGTGCCTTTTTCTTTTGGGTTTAAAAATATAATGCTGCTTTCTGCAGACCTTCCCACCATGTAACTTATGTGAAACCATCATCCTGGCTAGGCTTGGTGAACGCAGCTCCAGGCAGGGCTCCATCCACGCTCTTCCCAAGAGCTTTTCCCAAGCGTTGCTGGCTGCAAAGGCCAATTTGGGACAGACCAGAGCTGTTGCAAAAGGCACAGCACAAGGACTCCTCAGGAGGTAGAAGCTGCAAGACACGATTCTTTCTACNGAGGCTGCCTAGGGAATTAAACTGTTGGACTGATTTAAGTTCTGAATCACCAATGATGATATGAGGATGACGAAAAACTTCCTGAGATGCAGGTTGATATCAAACTTCTGTTTTCTTTAAACTAACTTCCAGCCCCAAAAGCTGAGCAGTGGCTGCAAAGCAGGACGTTAAACGCTGCAGAGCTACTTCTGTGTGGGCAACAAGGGCAGCGTCAGCAGCATAAAGCAGCTCCTGGACAAGATGCTTTATGGGCTTAGTATGGGCCTTCAAACCCCTTAGGTTAAACGCCTTGGGTTTAAAAATATGATGCTGCTTTACTGCAGACCTTCCCACCATGTAACTTAGGTGACTAAATAGCTTTTACAGAAACTACACAGTAAAGTAATCTGAAATCCCAGATCTCAAAGCATAATTAGCACCCTGTAATGGCTTTCAACAATGCTGATTTAACCTTGTGCTTACACTCTTCCTTACCTATTTGCTTTCACTGAAGGAGTTCTCACTTCACTTGGAGTCAGCCCTGTGTTGTGAACCTCAGTGTCTTAACCATAAAAATCCAAGAGACACTGACTTAGTTTCTCTTTTTAGGCTAAATTGCAAAAAAAGGCAAAAGCAAAGGCATTTTTTAAAATGGTAGATGAGAATGCTGAAGTGCAAGGCAGTACTGAAAGGGACTCAGCCTCCTCGTTTCACAAAGCTGCCTCAATTGGTCTCCATGCTAAATATTACACTTTGCATAATGATCAGAAGTTTGATGCTGCATTGTATTTGTGCCCATTGCTCTAAAGAAATTTACTGCACTCGAAGCTGGCAATACTTCAGATTCAAACTGACAAATCTATATGGTCCAGTAGTACTAGAATGTACTAGAACCTGTTTTCAGGTACTGAAGTACTCCAGTCCCGTGCCTAAATTACACTAAGGCCAGCCCATATTGAAAGATGAACTTACATGAGTTAAAGATTTATTGATTAGGATCTTGCAAAGGGAAAAACAACTTCAGTGAGAGCTAAGATATCTCCAAGTTCCATTTTCTGGTTCAAGTTGCAGTAATAAATATCACATTAACATGATGCTCCTATGTAAAATGGTGCATTATTTAAACTCAATTTTTTTTCCTTTGGATTTGACAGCAAATTACTGAGATGACAAGAAGTTTGTAACATGATACACTCCATTCCAGCATTTCCATGTTTCTTCTCCACAATCATTATTCTTTTTACTTCATCTTTTTCCATTACTGCATGACCGGGAGAGACTTTTCAGTAGGGTCTCTTGGGACAGGACAAGGAGTAAGGATTTGAAACTAAAAGAGGGACATTTAGGCTAAATAGGAAGAAGAAATCATTCACAGTGAAGGCAGTGAGACTCTGGCCCAGGTTACCAAAATGGACCTGGACCAGGAGCACCAGGTAGGTGCTCCATCCCTGCCAACATTCCAGCTCAGGTTGTTTGGGGCTCTGAGCAACCTGCTCTAGTTGCAGATGTCCCTGCTGAGTGCAGGGGGGTTGGACTAGAGGAGCTTGAAAGGTCCCTTCCAACCCAAACCTAGTCTGTGAAGTTGGTTGAATTATCTAAAGCACTTCCATGCATTGTTTAGGTGAGGGTAAATGTAAAGTACTGCATGTGGGAAAGAACAAGCCCATGGATCAGTCCAGACTGGGAACTGATCTGTTGGAGAAGAGCCCTGGGGAAAAAGCTCTGGGAGTGCTGGTGGCTAGGAGGATGCCCATGAGGCAGCAATGTGCCCTTGTGGCCAAGAGGCCAATGGCATCCTAGGATGCATTAAGAGGAGCGTGGCCAGCAGAGCCAGAGAGGTTCTTCTCCCCTCTCCTGTGCCCTGGGGAGGCCTCCCCTGGAATGCTGTGTCCAGTTGTGGGCCCCTCAGCTCCAGAAGGATAGGGAGCTGCTGGAGAGAGTCCAGCCCAGGGCCAGCAAGATCCTGAAAGGAGTGGAGCATGTGCCCTAGGAGGACAGGCTGAGAGAGCTGGGTCTCTTCAGCCTGGACAAGAGGAGACTGAGAGGAGACCTCAGCAATGCTTAGAAATATGGGAAGGGTGAGTGTGAGGAGGAGAGAGCCAGGCTCTGCTCCATGGCATCCAATGGTAGGACAAGAGGGAATGGGAGCAAGCTGGACCACAGGAGGTTTAGTATTAAGCTGAGGAGGAACTTGTTTGCAGTTCAGGTGCCAGAGCACTGGCCCAGGCTGCCCAGGAGCCTGTGGAGTCTCCTTGTCTGGAGCCATTGCAGAGCTGCCTGGACACATTGCTGTGTGAGCTGGTCTAGGTGCTCCTGCTCTGGCAGGGGGGTTGCACTAGATGAGCTTTCTAGGGCCCTGCCAACCCCTGACATACTGGGATACTGTGAGGGTTCAGCTTCAGGCATATGTGCTGTGGCAGCTGCATTAAACTTCTGTTTAAGAGCAGAAATGTAATATTCATCAGAAACATGGAAACCATTTCAAACTTTCTCTTTTTTATTTAACAACATAAGTACATGTCAACAGTTAGCATAAACTTCATAAAAATACAGTACCTTTTTGTGCCATAGCACTAGTCACAATATTTATATAAAGATCTTTTTTCCTACTTCCTTAAATTCAATCAACATTTTAAAACTAACTTCCCCAAAGCCCTTTTTTTTTTTGAGTTTCCTTATAGAAGTTTTTTCCAAAATCTATTCTGTAAAAGTTAAAAAGCTAATGCATTTTCAGCCATTCTCCCTCATCCTTTCAATAAAACAGATTTTTTTTAACAAAAATAATAAGTCTTAGAATACTGATTAGTTTTTACACTACTACTTTATCACAGGTTCCCATTTAATTGGCACTGTTAGCAGTGTGACAGATACTACTCCTATACCATCTAATACTGCTAGATGCTATTAGGGCTAAATACCCAGTCATAGCAATAGACTGGTGTCTGAACAAGGAAGAACAAGCCCAAACAAAACCAAAACATGAATGATATGTACAGAGAAACACTAGACTTCAGCAGTCTTAGACTGTAGAATCACAATTATCATGATCTTTCCCTATGGTAATAAAGATACAGGAATCCTATCAGGTCAGTTAAACAACTAAAAGGTGTCTGTCCCTGCACTGGGTGTCTTGGGCAATGAATTCTCTAAATTCTTTGTTATCTACAAGATTGGTGAGACACTAAGGTGACAGAAAAAAAGCAGAATCAGTAGGAGCAATTATAGCCAAATAACCAACTACACTCCTGTCACAACTGGGTTAAATTTCATTGTTCTTTAATGCTGATGATAAAATCCAGGCAGGATCAAATCGATAGGAAAAGAAAACAGGGCATAAGTTTTTGAAAGTAATTCCTTATCAAGTTAGGTGCTGAAGGTCTTGTTAAGGCAGTGAAGGATTTATTTTAGTATCTTTCTAAGGCTATGACAGATTTTTCCTGAATAAAGCATTTTCCCTTAAAAATTTCACATATATTATGACAACTTATTCTGAATCACAGAATACTAGGGGCTGGAAGGGACCTCTGGAGCTCATCTAGTCCAGCCCCCCCTACATGAGCAGGAGAACCTAGAGCAGCTTGCACAGGATGTGTCCAGTTGGGTTGGGAATATCTCCAGACATGGAGACTCCAGCAGCTCCCTGGGCAGCCTGGGCCAGTGCTCCAGCAGTCTCAAAGGAAAAGAGTTCCTCCTCATGTTAAGATGGAACTTGCTGGGTGCTAGTTTGTGCCCATTGCCTCTAGTCACAGAATCACAGAATCATTAAGGTTGGAAGAGACCTCTAAGATCATCAAGTCCAACCATGCCTATCATTAACATGCCACTAACCCATGGGCCCTAAGCAGAGCATCTAAATGTTCCTTAAACACCTCCAAGGACAGTGACTGCACCACTTCCCTGGCAAGCCTATTCCAAGACTTAACAACCCTTTCAGTAAAGAAATTCCTCCTTATATCTGATCTAAACCTCCCCTGGTGCAACTTGAAGCCATTTCCTCTCCTCTTCTCACTGTTAACCCTGAAGAGACCTACCCCCATCTTGCTACAACCTCTTTGCAGGGAGCTGTAGAGACAGATAAGGTCTCCCCTGAGTCTCCNTGGTGTCATCTGCTAACTTACTGAGGGTGCACTCCATCCCCTCATCCATAGCACTGATAAAGACATTGAACAGAGCTGAGCCCCAGCACTGAGCCCTGGGGAGTACCACTGGTGACCTGCCACCAACTAGAATGAACTGCACTGACCACTGCTCTCTGGGCTCAGCTCTCTAGCCAGTTCCTTACCCAGTGAAGAGTTAACCTGTCTAACCCATGTGCTGCCAGATTCTCCAGGAGAATGGGGTGGGAGACAGAGTCAAGAGACAGGGTCAAAGGCCTTACTAAAATCCAAGTAAATGACATCTACAGCTTTTCCCTTGTCTACTAGGTGTGTTACCTCATCATAGAAGGAGATCAGGTTAGTCAGGCAGGACCTCCCTCTCATGAACCCATGTTGGCTGGGCCTGATCCCTTGGTTGTCCTGCACCTGCCATGTGATTGCCCTCAAAATGATCTGCTCCATTAACTTCCCTGGCACTGAGGTCAGGCTGACAGGCCTGGAGTTCCTGGATCCTCCTCTGACCCTTCCTGTAGATGGCTGTCACATTGGCAAGTCTGCAGTCACCTGGAACCTCTCCTAACCAGGACTGCTGATAAATGATAGAGTGGCTTGGTGAGCACCTCCTCCAGCTCCCTCTGTATCCTCATGGATCCCATCCAGCCCCATGGACTTGTTACTGTCTAACTGGAGCAGCAGCTCTCTGACCACTTCCTCCTGGATTAAGGGGGCTCCACACAGCTCCTCATCCCTGTCTTCCAGCTCGGAGGACTAAGTACCCTGAGGAGAACTGATCTGACTATTAAAGACTGAGGCAAAGAAAGCACTGAGTACCTCAGCCTTTTACCTGTCCTCAGTGACCATGTTTCCCACCTCATCCAATAAAGGATGGAGATTCTCCCTAGCCTTCCTTTTTCTCTTAATATACCTTTCTATCCTTGAGTCTCAGCCATAGCTCCCTGTTCAGCCAGGCTGGTCTTCTACCCCTCTTGCTCATCTTAAGGCACATGGGGACAGCCTGCTCCTGTGCCTTTAGGATTTCCTTCTTGAAGAAGGTCCAGCCTTACTGGACCCATTTGCCCCTCAGGACCCTCTCCCAAGGGACTCTCTCCACCAAAGTCCTAAACAGTCCAAGATCTGCTCTTCAGAAATCCAAGGTGGCAGTGCTGCTGACCCACTCCCCCCACCCTGCCTTTATATCACCAACAATTGAGAACTCTATCATCTCACAGAATCACAGAATGTTAGGGGTTGGAAGGGCCCTAGAAAGATCATCTAGTGCAACCCCCCTGCCAGAGCAGGNCTGTAATTTGTCTCCAGCAGACATTTGGTAGGTTAAAGTACCCCACAAGAACCAGAGCTAGCAGTTGTGAGACTTCTGCCAGCCTCTTGCAGAGTGCCTTAATTCTTATAATAGTCCTGTCACTATGCATAAGAATGCTAAAAATCCTTGGGCACTGAAAAGCTGAACTATTGCTCAGTGCAAATATTACCCTTAGAATCACAGAATCCTAGAATGGGCAGGTTGGAAGGGAGCCTAAAGATCATCTAGTTCCAACCTCCCTGCACTGAGCAGGGATGCCAATCACTAGCCCAGGTCACCCAGGGCCACATCCAGCCTGGCCTTGAACACTGCCAGGGATGGGGCAGCCACAACCTCTCTGGGCAACCTGGGCCAGTGCCTAACCACTCTCTGGGGAAAGAACTTCCTCATACTCTCCAATCTAAATTTCCCCTCCTTCAGTTTATAGCCATTCCCCCTTGTCCTAGCACAGTCTGACACAGTCTACCCTTATTAGTCTTCTTTTTTAAACATCAGTAAGATTCCAAGAACATGCACCTAAATGATGAGGTTTCAAGTCTGTCTACAAACTTCCCCATTTCAAAAGCAATCTTCAAAGCATATGTGAAGTGATGCAAAATGATGAAGGTTCTTACCCCTGTCAAAGATTGCCCTCAGACATGACCAGTGAAACCACATGACTTTCAACAGATTTTCTAGTACCACCTTGTTCAGAAGGGAGATTGGCAATAAAAGTGACATGAGAAATATAATGCCAGAGGCTATAGCACCATTCATTTGTTCCCAGCTGCTAGCACCAAAGCTTTCAAACAAACTTGCTTTGCTAAGACATTCTGACAGTCCCATATCATGATATCATTGATTTGGAGAATGGAATTACTTTCCATAGCTACTTGAACATTGATTCAAAAAGAGTCAAAATAAAATGTGCAAACATAGAATCCTTTATTTGCATAGCAAATCTCAAGGGACTGACCTTGAAATAGAAATCCAAACTGTTAGGTTTCTGAACTCACTTCAAATGGTAAAAAATAAAATACACTTTTTTTCCAGCTTAAATCTAGTAGAAAAGGTATTTCTGATTTAGAATTCTTATAATTACTCGTTTAAAAAGTTGACAGACTGATGGTTCTTTGCACTGAAATACTATGGAATCATCAAGACTTTGTAATTGCTGTTCTGAAATACTGTCACAAAGTATGGCCTGGGCTCCAAGCTCATAAGGGTACATAAAGGAATGTTGCCACTGTTAGCAGGATCTTCCACATCCCAAATTTCAGGCAAGCTGCAACCAGGCCTAGAAAACATATGAATGCAAGCAGAGAAATTAATAAATGCCATCACAAAACATACAGCTGGCTGAACTCAGATTTATAAACCCCCACTAGGAATAGTAATTGTGCCATCTATATTTTTCAGTTAGGCTTTGTACTAGAAACTCTTATCAGCTTGCAAAAATCAATAAATATACATAATATATTCCAGCATTATATGGAGCCATGTTAAAACTAGTATTCAGAATGTGTAACATTTGTCTGCGTTTGTGGTTATATGAGTAGTAAGAATTAATTTGGAGGAAGCATATAAAGCAACTCAAACTGTGCATCAACAGGGACCCTTAAAACTTTGTGTAAAACAAAGCATGATGTTTACATTCCTAACATTTCTATATAAAGCTTAGGAAATAAAACACCTGTAAGAAAAACAAAGTAATGACTCCTTGCCTTTTTTATTAAGGCATATAACTGACATCAATTCCCTGTACAGTTTTCTTTCAAAGTTAGAATTGCTGTGTATTTCTTAGCTTTGTCACAAGCAGTACAGATTCATTACACTTTATTCTAAATGTAACAAAGAAACAAACAAAAATAAAAAATCCAAACTGATTGTGTTCTAAAGGCCAAAAAAAAAAGAAAAAAAGCATAGTTTTTTATTTAAGGACAGCTTAAATATAAAATGTTCAGTGCCATTAAGATTTTGGTGCTCAAATGATCATTTCCTCTGCACCTTTTACCCACACTAGGCTTTCATTACATGCACACACCTGCCCTTGCCATCACAGAATAACAACTTGTTAAATAGAGAAGAGATTCACAAAGGAAACAGACTTAAAACTACATTAAATACAGCTTTCCAGGTGCACACAAAGACCAGATGCTGGACAAAACAATGTCTCTTGGCCACTTAAAGCACATATCAACATGTCAAAACTACTACTCAATAAGAATCCTCCAACCACAGATTTGAGTGGCATATCTTTCTTCTGAGAGGCAGAGAGTACTCACTTTTTTCTGCTTACACACAGTGACTCTTCCAGAATGTAGTATGTCACACCTAGTTTGATCAATTCTTTTTGTACTACTTCTGCAGGTTTTCGGCTGTACATGGAATATACTACTTTAGTTCTGGCCCTTCAAAAGGACAAATATACAAGTTAGCTAGCAACATAGCAGGAAAAAAGCAACCCTTAAATTCAGACTGGACAGGAAGGCTTTGTATTTCACACAAACAACTAGGCAAAACCCACATTGAAATCAATAATTGCATTGGCTTTAATGTAATTATTTAATTCACAATATAATGATACCAAGAACAACGTATACAGCCCTTTGATCTTGACTGAAGTATTGTACTTTAGTCTGAGCAAGAACACTATCTCATCCATATCAGACCTTTAATAATAGAGACCCTTAAATAATATAGAATCATAGAATCCTAGAACAGTTCCAGCTGGAAGAGACCTTGGAGATCATCAGTGCAGCCTTTGTCCTAGCCCTAGCAACCTGCTGAATGATAGTAAGACAAGGTTTTGTTTGTTTTTAAATAGAAGTGTGAAGCTACATCTCTCCTACCTCATATCCATTCTGATGAGCACAAATACTGAAGAAATACTGTGTTTTTAATCTGACAACAACAACAAATCAAGTTCTGTGGAGTTTTAACAAACTTTACAATCTAAAGTGAACGCCATTCCTGCCATATACCACCAACATGAAGAAACTGTCCTAGTTTGAGTCCAAATCAGCTATTCCATGCCATAGAGGTCATAGTCAGTCCTTGAGGCTTTCATATCCAGCATGGGCCTTGGGGTCTCTTGCATGAGGCCTAAGACCCAAGCAAACAGGTGCTTAATGAAGCTAATTAGCAGCTAATTAACAATTAGTATCTATAAGGAGAGGTCTGGGTCTCCCCTGGCCAGAAGCTTGAGCATCTGAGCCTTGTAAGGATTATCAGCTCAAGCTCTGCTCCTCAGGACTCTCTCTGTTGTGCCTTCCATTCTGGAAGCCTGAGCACCTTGAGCCTTGTGAAGCTCAGCAGCCCAGCTCTGTTCCTGCAGGACTCTCCCTGTTCTGCCTTCCATCTCCATTCAAGAGTTGCTCAGTTCCAGGATCCTGAGCCTGAGTCCCAGCTGCTGCTGAAGTGCTCCTGCTCCAGCATCAGTGGGGAGGGAGTTCCCATGCAGGGGGTTTGGTTCTGGATTGGTTTTATGTGTGTGTATACTCTTCATTTTCTTGTTATTTTCATTAAAGAAGTTTAAGCTTCATTTCCAATTCATAAGTCTTCTCTTTCTCTGTTAATTTCCTCATTTCCTCCCAGGAGCAGGGGAAAAGGGAGATAATAGAGACTCTCTGTCCCTAGGTTGATGGTTGACCCAGCCCTAACCCTTGACAGAGACTTAAGCAAATAAAAATAGATCCTCAATTTACCTTAATCCTGCATCCTCATAGTGAGGATGATTTACAATGGGACGAAGTGTAGACAGTTTCACACTTGCCATTGTAGGCATTGCTCCTCCAAAGACTGCATCTGAAACACAGAATGAAAGGCATGAAAAATCAAGTGGTAAATGCAGAGGAGCACTCTTCAAATATCTGAACAGTAATCCCACAGAAAACATCGAAAGGGTAGTAGAGTACTCCTTCTGAAAAGGCACTACAGGCACCAACAGGAGATGCACAACATTTGTTTGGGGTTTTTTTAACACATTAAAGTCAATGTAAGTCATTAGACAACTAAACATCCAAGAGTCATTGAGAAAGTGTGATGTTTCTCTTGAATGGATAGAACAACATATTCATTATGACAAAGTGTTTTTATTTGTCACTTCCTACACCATTCTTAAATGAGCAATACAATCTCAGTCCAATTCAGTGTGGAAGTATTTTCCTGCTTAAAAAAAAAAAAGAAAAGTAGCTATTTTGTTTCCAGCTATGTTTTTGATACTTTTACTCATTTTAGTAAAAGTATGGGTGCAACCACAACACATCCACTTGCAATTCTCTTCAGGGAAAATTAAGATTATAGACCCACAGACAGGACCAGTGTCACTTCAATAAAAACCTATTTTCATTGGACTCTGCAAATACACTTTCGTTGCACAAATACTACACAGCACTGGCAAGAACTAACAGACTAGTAGTCTTGAGTCCAACAAATCAAGCTTGTGGTGGTTTTGTTTCATTTGAGCTAGCTTCTCCATGGACAAGGATATGGGACTTTATGATAGCCCCAAGGCAAAGCCACAGATTGTAGCAATACCTCTGCAGTCATCCATGCCAAGTTCTAGAGTTGTTACCTCACAGTAAGTGGGGAATATCACAGATTATTAACTAGTTTACCTTGTCTGGTATGGAGTTTTATCCACTCTAAAAGCTCCTCCTGTGGCAAATTGCTAAATTCTCCAATGATCCTCCACTGAGCTTGAAGATTTGCTAATCCCTCTATTGCCATTAATAATAGAAGACCAATGACCAAGACTTTGGGCTGGATTTTACAGAGGAGCCATCCAAACAGCTGAAATGCAAGAATCAATTAGCATCTAGACAGCAAATCCATAAAGCTGCACACAGCATAATTCATTTTCATTTATCAATAAGGAACCCAAGATATATTACAGTATGAAACATCTCTGCTATTGCTTCTCCACTAATCTTCAGTGAGACTTCATAAAAAGTACTCATGTTTAATGAATATCCCAGTATCCCAGTATGTCAGGGGTTGGCAGGGCCCTAGAAAGCTCATCTAGTGCAACCCCCCTGCCAGAGCAGGAGCACCTAGACCAGCTCACACAGCAATGTGTCCAGGCAGCTCTGCAATGGCTCCAGACAAGGAGACTCCACAGGCTCCTGGGCAGCCTGGGCCAGTGCTCTGGCACCTGAACTGCAAACAAGTTCCTCCTCAGCTTAATACTAAACCTCCTGTGCTCCAACTTGCTCCCATTCCCTCTTGTCCTACCATTGGATGCCATGGAGCAGAGCCTGGCTCTCTCCTCCTGACACTCACCCTTCCCATATTTCTAAGCATTGCTGAGGTCTCCTCTCAGTCTCCTCTTGTCCAGGCTGCAGAGACCCAGCTCTCTCAGCCTGTCCTCCTAGGGCACATGCTCCAC
>VWZO01003722.1:66245-91513 GCA_013396975.1 Bucco capensis | reverse complement strand
AGGCTCCCAAGCTGCTAAAGGGCTTAGAGCATAAGCCTGAGGAGGAAAGACTGAGGGAGCTGGGCCTATTTAGCCTGGAAAAGAGAAGGTTGAGGGGAGACCTCCTGGCTCTCTAGAACTACCTGAAGGGAGGTTGTAGAGAGGCAGGGACTGCTCTGTTCTCCCTAGTGGAGAGTGACAGGACAAGGGGAAATGGATGGAAATTGCCCCAGGGGAGGTTCAGGCTAGACATGAGGAGGAATTTCTTTGCTGCAAGGGTTGTGAGCCATTGGAACAGGCTGCCCAGGGAGGTGCTGGAGTCCCCATCCCTGGAGGGGTTTAAGAGACAGGGAGATGTTGCATTGGGAGGCATCATTTAGCAGGTTGCTAGGGCTAGGACAAAGGCTGCACTGATGATCTCCAAGGTCTCTTGGCAGCTGGAACTGTTCTAGGATTTGCAGAAGGTCAAAGTCTGAGCTGTTAACTCAGACCTAGGCAGAGTGTACTGCTACACGTATGTACAGAGAAGATGAATGAATTCATACCTCATCACCAAGTTCTATGAGCCAGTACTATCCTAGAAAAATCTGAATGAACAGACAAACCTACACATTTTGCAGTCATCTACCTAATGTTCTTGAAGACTGTCAGCCACTATATCTGCTCATTTTAATTTCATCATCCAATTTACTTAAGTCATCTTTCATGGTGATCCTGATGATTCTCTAAGAGCAAGTTCATGTGGCCAGTTACCTTTGATTTTTGCAAGTCAGAGTACAGCTGAAGCCAGTAAGTCTCTCAGCTACAAATAACTTTGTTATTCAAATAAGACATATGTTCCTAATGTTGCATTGCTAGAAATGAACTGCAATCCCTTTAGAGTTAATAATACAAAACCAAAAAACACCAAACTAATCAAAAACCAGTTAGAGGGCAACAAAAAGCATTCACCTATAGCATTTAGCTCTTTCAGAAGGAATTAAGTAAATGAAACCACTACATGCAAGCTGTACAAATACATGCATGCTGAGAACTCTTACAGGGAGAGTTCCTGGAAGTAGCTCTGCTCCAACAGAGTAGGAGAACGAGTGTAAATGCTAGTACCCAACAGTTACAGCCATTGTTAGTCCTTGGTTCTCCAAAAATAGAGCTAAAACAAGCTTACATTAACCAAAGGAGTTTTCCCTTTGCAAAATGTTTGGCAAAACCGTAACAGAAAAAACCCAAGCATTTCTGTACTTAAAAGACATTCTTTTTAGTGACAAAGAAGAGGAGGAAAGTAAACAAATCAATTAACAAGTCTAACATCAAGTATCTACAAAAAAACAGCAGTCAGACTTCACAGAGGAACTACTTCTGCAAGTAAACTATAACCATTCATGGATTTAAGGCCACAGTGAAGCCTGATGTGTTAGTTCATTTCCTGACAAAATCCACACCCAAATAATCTCTTGGTACCTCTGTCACTGCAGGCATTATTGTCACATACTACTGATGCTGTGTATGTCACATTTCCTGAAGTAGCCAGTGTCAGTAAGTTACTTGCTTTCAGCAAAAAGAAGACAACAAGAAGTATGGAATTGGATTGCAACTTTCAGGCAAGAAATACTAAAGCTCTAGAACCTATTCACATTTGATTCACATTCACATACATGAAGTCTGAGAATTGATCACAATGCATGAAGTAACCTTCTCATTTTCGATTTGGAACTAAAATACAGTATTAAAGCAACACTTCATTCCTGTGCAAGCCCATCTAGGTGCTCCTGCTCTGGCAGGGTTGGACTAGATGGTCTTTCTAGGGCCCTTCCAACCCCTGACATACTGGGATTCATTAGTCACAGAATACTCATGGTTGAAAAGGACCTCCCAGATCACCAAGTCCAACCAAAAGAAAAAAATGANACACTATTCCTGATCCAAGCCAGGATCCTGCTGGCCTTCTTGGCCACCTGGGCACACTGCTGGCTCATATTCAGCTGTCCCCCAGCAGCCCCAGGTCCTTCTGTGCTGGGCAGCTTTGCAGCCACTCATCCCCAAGCCTGTAGCATTGCCTGGGCTTGTTGTGCCCAAAGTGCAGGACACAGCACTTGGCCTTAGTGAACCTCATCCAGTTGGCCTCAGCCCATGGATCCAAGCTGTCCAAGTGATTGTAAAGATCTATGAAGACATTTTCCAGAACATTTCTTACACATTTGCAGTCAAATCTAAAGATACCAAAGATTTATCAAGAAGTGTTATTTTTAAAACATGGCTCACCTCTGGGTAAAGATTGAACCTTTGTAAAGTGTTAATTGCTAAAGGATATTCAGTTAATGTGTCATTCATAATTGCCCATACTCCATGCCAAAATGATGGTGCCTCAATGATGATCTTGAAGTAGGAATAATAAAGACCCTACAAGAGAACAGAATCATTATTTACAATTAAAGAGGTCACTTGTGCTTCATATGAATTGAACTGCCATAGACAAGCTTCAGTTTTAAATTCAGTTTTGTAATAAACAAATAGGACATGAACGATTCAAGATGACTATCCAGTTCAAATTTCTTCTGTTAATGTCACCAAAACAAGCAGTGTGGTTTTCCTTCCACCTTGTTTCATAGACCATCTGGAAATCTCTCATTAGCTGGTAACTATGCACTAGTAGCATTTCACAATTCTCCAAATAAAAGCAGCCAAAGGGTATATATGTATGCAAACACTTACTAACTTAAGAAAAACCAGTAATTAAAAAAAGCTGCATGACAAGACTATAATTCAAAGTAAGCCACAAAGTACTTGTTGTTTTGCATTTTAGGTCCTCTAGATTCATACTTTTAAACTACATTTTACGTGAACTGTAAAGAGACATTCAGTGATCAGCTGCAAACGTAAGTGCTATGCATGTGAAAGTGTAATGCATGTTAGTTGCAAGATATTGTCCCAGTTTGAGTCAAAATCAGGTATTCCATGCCATCTACATCATAGTCAGTCCTAGAGGCTTTCATATCCAGCATGGGACTATGGGGTCTCTTGCATGAGGCCTAAGACGCAAGCAAACAGGTACCTATTGAAGCTAATTAGCAGCTAATTAACAACATACACACATATATATATATATATACACACACACACACACACACACATATGTGTGTGTATATATAAGGAGAAGGCCAGATCTCCACCCCAACAGAAGGTTGAGCACCTGAGCCCTGTAAAGGTCAGCAGCCCAGCTCTGTTCCTCAGGACTCTCTGTTCTCCTTTCAATCCTGGAAGCCTGAGCACCCTGAGCCTTGTGAAGCTCAGCAGCCCAGCTCTGTTCCTGCAGGACTCTCCCTGTTCTGCCTTCCAGGATGCAGCTCCTGAGCCTGAGTCCCAGCTGCTGCTGAAGTGCTCCTGCTCCAGCATCAGTGGGGAGGGAGTTACCCTCAAGGGGGTTTGGTTCTGGCATTGGTTTTGTGTGTGTGTATATACTCTTCATTTTATTGTTATTTTCATTAAAGAAATGTTATTTTCATTAAAGTAGTTTAAGCATCCTAGAATCCTAGAACAGTTCCAGCTGGAAGAGACCTTGAAGATCATCAGTGCAGCCTTTGTCCTAGCCCTAGCAACCTGCTCAATGATGCCTCCCAATGCAACATCTCCCTGGCTCTTAAACCCCTCCAGGGATGGGGACTCCAGCACCTCCCTGGGCAGCCTGTTCCAATGGCTCACAACCCTTGCAGCAAAGAAATTCCTCCTAATGTCTAGCCTGAACCTCCCCGGGGCAATTTCCATCCATTTCCCCTTGTCCTATCACTCTCCACTAGGGAGAACAGACCAGTCCCTGCCTCTCTACAACCTCCCTTCAGGTAGTTATAGTGATGAGGTCTCCCCTCAATCTCCCCTTTTCCAGGCTAAACAGGCCCATTTTCATTTCCAATTCCCAAGTCTCTCTCTCTGTTATTTTCCCTTCTCTGGAGTGGGTGATAAAGGAGATAATAGAGAGTATCTGCCCCTGGGTTGGTGGTTGGCCCAGCCCTAACCCTTGACAGATATCACTACATTTACTTCTTTAGAAGGTGTTAAGAAATTTTGGAAAGCCCACACGCACATGATTCCAGATAGAAGTTTTGCAATCCCTCAATTTTTACTGAACCATCATCTCACCATTTCAGTGCGAAATGCCATTTCTCTTTCTAGGCTTGAGAGGTGAGAAAAGTGCCGGTCATTTTCAAAGAGAGTTGTTAGGTGATACCTGGTAAAAAAAATAATCATTACAAATGAATACAGATTTTTTAACTTGTTCTAGTTATATACACCAAAAAGCAACTGGCAAAAACATCCAGGGGAGACCCAAAATTGACTTACAAACTGCTGTTTTAATTCACTGGTTTATCACATCAGTGTTCTCCTCTATTGAGATTATTTCACATAGAAAAATATAAAACCCAGAGAGCATTTATTAGACTATTTTGGAATTAGTTACAACACTAATGTATTTTAACCTAAGTGCAGACACTTAAGGATCAAAAGTTGAATGCTATTAAGACTATCAAGTGAACATCCTAGGAAAAGAAAATTCTGATAAATTAAAGGAATCAGAGATTAAACTATGGCTAAAATAATGGTGCACAGACAATTAGTGTATGGTTTTTTTCCACAAAACTCTTTCCTGACCTGTATTTTAATGCAATTATCTGCCATTATAGATAGAGGCACTTGCCATCAAAAGTATTTTTTCTACACAGAAAGCAGGCTTCTCTGTTCACTGGACAGGCTCGTAAGAAACTTTTCATATCAGCCTCACAAGAACAGAGTTATTCATCTTAGAGACAATTTTGCTTTGAAAGATCTAAATAAAAAGTATCCCCATAGCTTGTCTAAATACAAGCCAAAAGTTGTATTTTTAGTCTTTTAAAATCCCATATTATTCTCAGGTGATAAATTTAAACCTACCAGTGTAGGATTCCTGCAAAAGCAGCTGTAAAAGAAACAAAAAATATCAAGTTACTCAAATATTTAAATAATTGAACATGTAATCATGTTCATTAGAGTAATTACAATACTACTGCAGAGACACGCAGAAGGTACTTAGCCTCCAGGAGACCCAGATAGGAACATCTGAAGCAACTTTCACAGACAGCTCCTTGAAAATCTGAAATTAGGCTGATGGTGTGCAGCAATAGGCAGTGTCCCTACCTATACCCTGCATCACTCAAATTGATCCATCAGAATCTAAAGCATCCATTGCAGCCATCAATAACACCACAAAATTATAAGCATTGTTTTAATAAACATGAAGGTTTTAACATTTTTAAGATACCTACAGGAACTGTTCACTCAACTCGTGCTCCTTAGCTCATGCTAAGGCCTGCTGCTCTATAGCAGAAGCAGCACTGTTAGGTCAAAGCAAGGGCAATGTACAGGCAGGACCCAGTGGCCAGAAAGGGCTAAAGGTCATCATGCAGCTTGCTGGCACCTGCAGCCATATTCCACACATATTGATTGTCTAGCAGGTTCCTCAGAATCTGCTAACTCATAGAAACAACACAGATCAAACTCCTAAGCTGGAATTCGTACATCAATTTACCCCAAAACCTTTTGAAGCAGATCTAGCAGCAGCTGACTGATGTCATTGCTAGGCTGCTCTCCATAATCTTGGAGAGGTCCTGGAGAACAGGAGAGGTGCCTGAGGACTGGAGGAAGGCCAATGTTATCCCACTCTTCAAAAAGGGCAAGAAAGATGACCTGGGTAACTCTAGGCCAGTCAGCCTCACCTCCATCCCTGGGAAGGAGATGGAACATCTTGTACTTGTCACCATCTCCAAGCATTTGGAGGAAAGGAGGCTTATCACGAGTAGTCAGCATGGACTCTGTAAGCAGAAGTCCTGCTTGACTAATCTGATAGCCTTTTCTGATGGCATAACTAGATGGATAGATGAGGGGAAGGCAGTGGATGTGGTTTTTCTTGACTTTAGCAAAGCTAAAGCCAAACTTGAGAAGTGTGGATTGGGAGACTGTGCTGTGGGATGGATTGGGAACTGGCTGAAGGACAGAGCCCAGAGAGCTGTGGTCGGTGGAGCAGAGTCTAACTAGAGACCTGTGACTAGTGGTGTGCCCCACTTGTCCATTCCAAGACTAACCTCTCTGGTTAGAGAATAACCTCTCTGGCTCTGCTGGCCACGCTCCTCTTAATGCATCCTAGGATGCCATTGGCCTCTTGGCCACAAGGGCACATTGCTGCCTCATGGGCATCCTCCTAGCCACCAGCACTCCCAGAGCTTTTTCCCCAGGGCTGTTTGTTCTCCAGCAGATCAGTTCCTAGCCTGTACTGATCCATGGGCTTGTTCTTTCCCAGATGCAGTACTTTACACTTCCCCTTGTTAAATGGCATTAAGTTTCTCCCTGCCCATGTCTCTAGCCTGTCCAGGTCACTCTGGATGGCAGCACAGCTCCTGATGTGCCAGCCACTGCTCCAAGCTTGGGATCATGGTGCTGAGCACCATGTCCCTCTCCAGGGTGAGGAGAAGCGCCTTCCTCCTCCTGCTTGCAGGCACCACGGCACTGCCCTCACCTCTCTAAGGACAGAGAATGGGTCAAGTTCCTTGCTCAGAGCTAAAATATACAGCAAACACTTGCATACTGATGCAGGCTATAGGCAGAGAGTTAGTGAATGCACCTGTGCTCAGACTGCATGGTGGTCTGCTCCTGGAAAGCAGCAGGGACAAGAAAGAAAAGTACCTCTGCAAAACTGCTCCATTTATGTGGAAGCTGTCCATACCTTTCTTAGTTATTACTTATTGAGTCTCATACTTGCACAAGGCATTCTTTCATTTCTCAGCAACATTTCTAAGACTCCCAATATGAGTATGTGTTGCAATACATTTAGACATGCACACAGCCCAAGTACAAAAAGATTATCCATTTTAAAAGACAGCTTACCTTAGGTAAGAATATACAGCAAAATCTGAACAAATGCACATTAGCTACCAGTACTGTTCATGATCTCAAATACATGTGGTTCCAAATAAGCCAAATAATGCAGTAATTCACTGTTGCAAACTAATTATCTATTAATATGGAAATTGCATTTCAGATTCAAACATACCACTTATTTCATAGAAAAACCAATATATTTACATCTGATTCTTCCCTTCAGTTTTACTTAAATTCAACACATTAAGTGTTCACATACATTTTCAAAACTTCACAGCACCTCTGCATTATAAGTATAAAATTAAGATCTTCTATGATCACCCTGAAATTCATGTAATTATATTTTAAGAGACAATGTGCTTAGTTCATAGATTTCTGCTATCAGTCCATATTGGCATTTTTTTTTTAAAAAGGCTATGCAGACTTAGATTAAGCTAGTTTCTAATGGAAAACATGCAGATCAGCTCTCTTAAATTAACATATTTTGATCCCATTCATGTCCTTACTGGGGAGGGAATGAAGACAGGAAAGGAATACTATAGTCCTACTGCTACATAGCTACAGCTGCTATGTACTTGAACTTGCAGATGCCATTTTCTCACTCAACCTAAGAATCCCTGAAAGCAAAGCATATCATCAGATTTTTGCAGAGTGGGGCTATTATGTAAAATCTGATAAGTTTATTCTACAGATTTCCTATTTTTGCCTGTGTTCTGATCTAAGAAAAGCAGTATGAGTAGCATATAAAAAGCATTCTAATTCTGGAAACTAAATACTGAAGAATAATGCCATAATATACAGAACTCACCAAGAGAGCAACGAACGCTGACTTACTGTAGTGCAACAGGATGTGAAATGTACTAGAAATTGATTCATACTTTTAAATAGAATCATAGAAACATCAGGGTTGGAAGGGACCTTGAAGATCATCTAGCCCCAACCCCTGTGGCTGCCCTGGGCAGGGACAGCTGGCACTAGAGCAGCTTGCTCCCAGCCCCAGCCAGCCTGGCCTGCAACACTGCCAGGCCTGGGGCTGCCACCACCTCTCTGGCCAACCTGGCACAGTGGCTCAGCACCCTCCTGGCCAACAACTGCTGCCTAACAGCCAACCTAAATCTGCCCTCCTCAAGCTTGTGTCCATTGCCCCTAGTCCTAGCACTGCCTGACATCCTAAACAGTCCTTCCCCAGCCCTCTTGTAGCCCCTGCAGATCCTGGAAGGCCACAAGAAGGTCTCCTGGGAGACTTCTCTTCTCCAGACTGAATAACCCCAACTCTCTCAGCCTGTCCTCAGAGGAGAGGTGCTCCAGCCAGCATCCCCAAAGGGACTAGGTAGGAGTACTGCAGAACTGGGAACAATGAGAAATGTGCAAGCATTGACTACTTCTGCAGCTTAGTAAGTTATTTCATTATGAATTCTGTGCTATCTAGAAAGGATGTCTTCAAGAATGAGGCCTCAACTCACAGGTCATTTTAAGAAGCCCAAAAGAATAAGGCAAAGTTGTATAAGAAGGTCCTTGAAAATCTGACAGCTTTGTTGCTGCATGTAAACTGGAAATAATTCTTAAGAGGAAAAAAAATTCCTCACTCTATAAAAAAAAACAATAGCTCAAACTGGGGAAACCTCTGTTTTTAAAATCTAGACCTTAAAGCTCATCTGAAATACAAAAAATACCACTAAACCTAGTCAAACCTCCACTATTCCAAATTGTGTTTGTTTTCTACTACTGTAAATACTGTATGCTATTACATATTTTTGCTATCAAGGGTTTATTCCTATTAAAAATGCAATAACTACCTGAAGTATTCAATTGGTTATTTGGGTTTCACAGCCAGATTCAAACTCCAGAAATTATAAAGCTTTCTCTCTGCTCTGAAATTTCAATTAAATGGAAGTATTTTTCAATTCTGACCAACAGTTTAACCCTTCTGTGTCCTTTAAGGAACTACTAGTCTATGAAATGCTTAATAAATACAGGTAAGCAAAGCAACTCAGGAAGTTTATTCATCAATGTGTTCGTAAGCTAAAGGATGCTTCCCTGCTACTGCTTTGCCATGTAATCCATCAAGCTGAAGAGAGTCTTTGGCAACAAGCACTACTGGTGGGGTGATTAATAGCACCAGAGCATTTGGAATACTCTGACAGTCTTTTAGTATAATACCTTTAAGCCCACATCTAATCACATATCTGACAAATATACTATTATTTAACACTAGTTAACGTCGGGAATGCATTTCTTACTTAATTTTGCAAATGCTTTAGGGGCTTTTTCCAAGACTTTTTGGCCATTAGCCATTTTATTATTTACCTCAAAATATTCCCAAAGATATTAACCTCTGAATTCACATCTCCCTGCAACTATATGTTCTTCCATCCATAATCCTTCTAAAACAAGTTGTCTGATTACATTACTTAGTAAAAATTACTTGGTTTGAGATTTTTTTCCCCAAGAAATTGACTGCATAGGACAAATCCCTAAACGATATCTGGACAATTACTGATACTACATCAACTGCCACAACAACAGCTTCACAAAAGTTGCCAGGTAGGAAGTTACTTCCTCTCCCTTTTCAATATAAGCTACACTTCTTTAATTGTCCAAGTTATATTTCCAGCTATATTTTGTAACAATTTCAAATTCCAGAGAAAGAAAAGTAAAAAGAACACTTTTTCCCCCACAATGTATTCCTTCTACTTACCCAGAAGGAAAGTGAGCCATGTCTTGCTATTGGCTTTTATGGCTGTCAAAAGAAAACAAATAACTTAATCATGATTTAAGAATAGCCTCTATAATAGGGAATCTGTTTTAACTCTGCAGTACTAGTTTTCTATCAAAATCCTGACCAGACTTTATAAATGCTGGAAGAAATGTCATACAGCATGTTAGTAACTACACATAAAAGCTTTAAACACCACACACAGACTATTAAGGTGACTGTTACACATCACAGATAGACCACTAAGGTCACAACACGCATCATTACAGTTTTAATTCTTGAAACTACTTCTACAGAATAACTTAACAAGAGGATTTCTACATAGACATGTTACTAACAAATTTGCTCAAACACAAAGTCAGCCTTTTAAAGAATAAGCAACCTTCCCTCTGTTCAGCAAAGGGTTATCAAGAAATAACCTGGTCATGTCAAAGCTGAGCTAGTCAAGCGTTATTTACACAAACAGCACAGTTGCCCATTTCTCCCCTAAAGGATGCTAAAGCGGTAAAAAGCCCTTTTCCGTTCTCTCGCCCCCGATTCTTGCCGGTACCCGTGTGGGTCTTGTCAGCTGAGGGGTTTTTAACCTTCTCCCCTTGTGACAGGCTGGGGGACGGGCACGGGAAGAACGGGAAAGCAACCGCGGCCCCGGGCACTGGTGGACACAGCCCTCCCACCTCCTCCCGCAGCAGACGCTGAGGGGTCACAGCGCTTCTCGCTTCCCGGCCGAGATGCTCCGCTCCCCACCGCCCCCGGAATCACCGTCCCGCCGCTCCGCTTCCTCAGGCGGGACTGAAAAAACACTCCGTGCGACGGGGGCTTCCGCGCCGGCCCGGACAAGTCTACCGACAGCCGGAAAGAGGGCGGGAAACGAGACAGAGCTCCATCCCGCTTGCCCCAGGCGGAAAGTGTGGCTCTCCAAGCGGGCGGGGACAGAGGAAGCAGGGAGAGGACAGGATTTGGGGGAAGAGTGCGTCTCTCTCATCTCCTCCCCCGTTACCTCGGAGCCGGTCTCTGCCGAGGTGCAGGAGCCCCAGGCGGGCACTGTCCAATACGATCCACTCCTCCTCAGCATCCCTGCAGGGTCTCTGGGAGTCGCTCCTGGCTCCCCGCCGGCCACCGCCTCCCCTCCGCACGCCGCGGGCCCTGCTGGGGACCTGCCTGCCAGGAGAGTGCGATGGGTGCCCGCTGCTGCGCCCGGTAGTGGCGGTTGGCGGAAACTGCAGCTGCCGCTGTTGTTGTTGTTGTTGCCTGGGTTCGAGCGGCGGCGACGCTTTGTTCCTGTCTTCGGTCGGGTTGCCCATCTCCGCAGAGCCCTCACCGCCGGCACCGGTGCGGCGCCGGGGGGTGATGGGAGAGGGTTGGACGGGATTCATTTTCCGCCGAAGAAAAATTTCTGGGCAGGGCCTGGAGGCCACGGGGCGGGGACGGCGCCGACGGGTTAGGAAAAACGATCCAGAGGTGCGGCCGGTCACTACTCTGCCGAGCTGCGCCGCGCTGCTGTCGCCTCCCGCTCCGCCCGGTTAGCCACGTGAGGGGGGCGGGGGGGAGGAGCTCCCGGCTGCTCGGTGTATAGCTCCGGGCGCCACGCCCCTTCCCTCAGGCCGTCCCTCGCGCACGCACCGCCCCTTTAGAACATGAGCGGTTCTTCACTCGCACCGCATGTGCTACCTGTCCCACGTGCCGAGCTCCCGCCGCCTGCCTCAGGGCCCTCCCTCGGAGGAGCAGGCAGAGTGAGGCGCTTTCCTCTTACCTCCCCAGTGACGGAGGGATGTGGATTTCCCGCCTTCCCGCGTGGCTTCCTGTTCCTTTTCTTCCAGTGTTCCAATTTGTTGCCTTTCCACTGCACGTTCTTAAGCTGTCTCAGTTAAACCAAACCCGCCCAGAAACACAGAAGATCTCTCTAGAGTGCCTCCCACTGTCAAGTTCCCCAAATTTTAACTGCCAGACTTGGCTGTGACGTTGACTTCTCTCAGGCGCTTCGCAGCCACAGAAAACTCAGAATCATAGAATCATTAAAGGCTGGAAGAGACTAAGATCATCAAATCCAACCATCGACTTGTCACCACCATACCACTAAACCATGTTCCTAATAGTCACACCTATTTTTTTGTGACCCCTCCAGGGATGGTGACTCCACCACTCCCTGGGCAGCCTGTGGCAATGCTTAACAACTCTTTTTGTGAAGAAAGTTTTCCTACCATCCAATCTAAACCTCCCCTGGTGCAACTTGAGGCCATTTCCTCTTGTCCTCTCACTGGTACCCTAGGAGAAGAGACCAACATCTGCCTCGCTACAAGCTTTTCTTCCTTATTTTAGAGGTTAAAGTTGGTTCGCCTTACTCCATGGTGGCAATGTGGTGACACTGTGCCCTCTGCCATGGACTGCTGACAGTGCCAAGCTCTCAGCTCACAAGCAATGTGCAGCTCTAGCCAAGACATTTCTCTGGGCTCAAAGCTTAAAAGGTCCTGTGTAACGCAGCAGCAATTGACTGGAGCTCCTACACTAACAGCTGGAATTGCTGTTCTTTTACAGGTGGTGAATGGACAACAAAACTGTTGAATGAGTGCCAGCTACAGCCAAATTAGCTTTCCTCCTCCTGCCTGTGCTTTTCTGCTTATCACACAACATCAGTCAGACAGTGACTCATCCAACTACCACTTTTTGATAATGTTGATTAAATACAGCAGTGTATAACTTCTTCATTAACTGCAGCCTCTTTGAACAGTATCCCAGTATGTCAGGGGTTGGAAGAGCCCTAGAAAGCTCATCTAGTGCAACCCCCCTGCCAGAGCAGGAGCACCTAGACCAGCTCACACAGCAATGTGTCCAGGCAGCTCTGCAATGGCTCCAGACAAGGAGAGTCCACAGCCTCCTGGGCAGCCAGATCCCTTTTGCTCTTCCCTCTCTGACCTCTTGTTTTTTCCCTCCCACTCCACAAGTTCCTATATGTATTCCTTGCCTCCCAGGTGCTCTTTATTGCTGTCTTTAGGCTTTTATTTGACCCTGCTCACTCTTCATTTCATATAATCATATAATGGTTTGGGTTGGAAGGGACCTTTAAAGCTCATCTAGTCCAATTCCTCTGCAATGAACAGAGACATTTTCAACTAGATCAGGTTGCTCAGAGCCCCGTCCAACCTGACCTGGAATGTTTCCAGGGATGGGGATTCTACCACCTCTCTGGGCAAACTGGGCTAGTGTTTTACCACCCTCAGTGTAAAAAAGCCAAACCACAAACAACAACAAAAAAACCTACACTCATCTCTCCACATGTTTCTTCTTCCAAGTCTTGTACATCTCAGAGTTTTCTTGACATCATCTTTCCACTCATCTCCTTGCTTATTTTTCCCAGCCTTTCCACCCTTTTCTTCTGAGGTAGTAGCATGGGGCTCTTTCTAAAATGGTTACAACTTCTTTATTTTCATATCCTTTTCCTAATTACTTTTGATGAATTCTATCCTGTGACATGCAAGGTTTGAGCCTTAAGTATCAAATACCAAATTAAGATATTATTTTAAATGTGTTTAATAAATAGAATATTGTTAGCACAGGAAGGTAATTCTGGTCCAGATTCAGCTACCAAGGTAATAAGCATATGAGAACAAGACACCCTGTGCTGTGTTTGGTAGTAGGAAGGTTGTAAGGGTACAAAGACACAAGCTGGTACAGCTGGATAAAAACAAGTCTGTGGGACTGACAGGAGACCATATGTACTCTTTGCTCCAAGTTTCTTTACTGATTGAAGGAGAATTGTCCTTCCACCTCCTGATGTTCAGGGGAGATAATTGCAAAGGGCATGCATTAGGTTGATCTCAATAAATGAGTAAGAAAAAGATGATATTTTTTATTTGACCAGTTTATATAGTTACATAAACCAGCCAGTCTCTGGAGCACACAGGCCTTTCTTCCAGCATGGATTATCTGTAACAGTTCAAGAAACATTTATCTATGCTTATGATATACTAAATATAAACAAAAGCATAAAAAGAACACCATTTGAATGTCTGAAGACTATATAGTATTTTCCCACCTGCTCTCCAAGCAAAAAAGTTCCACAGTCTGCTCTCTTTCATATTCATTTTTTATCATGCAGCCTTGTCATAACTTTAGTAATCAAAGGAGCCTATTGTTGCTAGCTGAGTGATTGAAATGGACAGACTCCAGATAGTTAAGGAGTTCTGCATGTGTCTGGCATAGAAAAAGAGTAACATGATACATTCTGCTGATTTTCAACTCCTGAAACTTATTTTCAATTTTTTTTTGCCAAAAATCACCAGGATCATGGAACACTTATGAACTTGAAGGACTGAGATGATTAAAGTTGAAATGGTTACTGTGGGATGGCTCAACCACTGAGGTTGACAAGGACTGCCCTGGCCTGCAGCAGATCAATTTTCTCCAGGCTGTTTTCTTTGATTAAAACACTTCAGGCATTTTATTTCAAAGGGTACTCCCCATAAAACCCAATTACAAAGGCAGATACTACTAAACTAAACTCCAGAGAGTTAAAAGTTATTATAAGAATGCAAAGACAAAACATCACATTCTTAAATGTAAAGCTGCCTGTACTCAGCAACACTACTTCAAAAAAGAACTGCAGTGGAGCAGTATACCTCTAAAAATAAAATGACATTTGCTTCAATCTGTGAGAGACACAAGTAGCAAGAAATAAACCTGGGGTTTGTATCATCACAGGAGCTGCATATTTTTCCAGAAGAGCTCTGTTTATTTCCAGCATCATCATTCGTACTGAGTAGCTCATTACTAATCGTGCACATCACAGTGAAAGCAGTGAGCCCACTAAACTAGCTGTCTAGTTTGAGTCAAAATAAGCTATTCCATGCCACATAGGTCATGTTCAGGCCTTGAGGCTTTGATATCCAGCATGGGCCTTGGGGTCTCTTGCATGAGGCCTAAGACCCAAGCAAGAGACTTAACTAAGCCCATTAGCACCTAATTAACAACTAGGATATATAAGGAGAGGTTTGGGTTGCCACTCGGGCCAGAAGTTTGAGTACCTGAATTCTGTGAAGCTCAGCAGCCCAGCTCTGTTCCTGCAGGACTCTCCCTGTTCTGCCTTCCATCTCAATCCAAGAGTTGCTGAGTTCCAGGATCCAGCTCCTGAGCCTGAGTCCCAGCTGCTGCTGAAGTGCTCCTGCTGCAGCATCAGTGGTGACATAGTTACCATCAAGGGGGTTTGGTTCTGCCATTGGTTTTGTATGTGTGTATATACTCTTCATTTTATTGTTGTTATTTTCATTAAAGTAGTTTAAGTTTCATTTCCAATTCCCAAGTCTCTCTCTCTGTTAATTTCCCCTTTTCTTCCCTAGAGTGGGAGAAAAGAGGATAATATATAATATACTATCTGTCCCTGGGTTGTTGGTTAACCCAGCCCTAACCCTTGACACTGGTACATACTTTGCTCTTTATAACAAAAAAAGGGAGAGGAAATGTGATAACTCCGAAAGTAAGTTTGATTTCTCTTGACTCTTGAAGGATAGAAGAGACATCACCTTATCCTAACTTCCTTTTTCCAAGGATAGCAAAATCCATAAGATGTTGCCCCACAGTTTTCTGCTGTCCCAGGAAAAAGTACATCCTGGAACACAACATTCCTGTTTCTTTAGGTTTTCCCTATCTCTGACCACACATTTTCCATTATTGGAAAATGGACTGTCTCCTTCTTATTTCCATATAAGCCTACCAGATATCAGCAACCTCAGGATGCTGAGTTGGGTGGTGGTTGTGACACACTGTCAGTGGAGATAACCCTCAGGTATCAGGCCAGGGGCTGCAAGTCACACACATTGCCTTGGCAGTTCCTCTATATTCTGTATATATAAAATATATATATATTATATTATATATTCTTTAGTAGTCCTTGTTCCTCAGGACACTGGACATGCCCTCCTCATCACCAGCTTGTNTCCAAACCAGTCTAGGATTCTATGAAATAGTCCAGAGCTTGCTGTTTCTTCCTCCACTCATTCTCATCTTCTGTATTCTTTCTTGCTACCAGCTCTCTCACTCTTCTTCCTGCCTCAACTAATACCTTCACTTTGCAGTGAATCCCTTCTCTCTCCCAAGGTAATCCAAAGAAGAGTGCCTGTAGAAAATTCCCTTTTGTTATCTATAATAATACTGCTCGTACTGCTCAGCTTTGCTCCAGTGGCACTGCCTCAGAGCACGTTGTGCAGATTTTGTGGTAACACATAGTCTTGCTGCTGCAAAGTGTGTGTTGATCCCTCACACATTCAGCAGCAAACTTCATCATAGAAGCACATTGTAGCAGGTTAGGGAACTTCAGACTCCCTTTCCTTACTTTATTTAATGCAAGGTTAGCATGCAATGAAGGCATAATCTGGAAAACGTCTTCAGTAAACAACTGTGTGGCTGCTGCCTAGTTAGAAGTACTCAACCAAGCATTAAACTAACCTTTTTGAGCTTTGACAGCAATGTTACTACAGCAATGTGGAGCTCAGAGCCTCAGGTGACTAGCCAGGCAGTTAGAGTACATTGAGCTTGTCATGGTTTAACCCCAGCCAGCAACTAAACAAGAAGCAGCCACTTGCTTACTCCCCCCCTCCCAGTGAGGATGGGGAGGAGAATCAGAAGGAACAGTTCAATAATTAAAATAAAATCCCCCCCCAATAATAAAATAGGATAATAATAATGAAAAGGAATTTAACAACAAACAAAAAAAAATGAGAACCAAAACCCAAGAAAAGAGAAATGATGCACAATGCATTTGTTCACTACCTGCTGACTGATGCCCAGGCAGCAATCTGCCCCTCCCAGCCAACAACCCGCCCCCCCCAGTTTATATCCTGAGCATGATGTTCTATGGTAGGGAAAATAGAATCACAGAACTCTCAGGGTTGGAAGAGACCTTAAAGATCATCTCCAACCCCTGTGCCTGCCCTGGGCAGGGACACCTGGCACTAGAGCAGCTTGCTCCCAGCCCCAGCCAGCCTGGCCTGCAACACTGCCAGGCCTGGGGCTGCCACCACCTCTCTGGCCAACCTGGCACAGTGGCTCAGCACCCTCCTGGCCAACAACTGCTGCCTAACAGCCAACCTAAATCTGCCCTCCTCAAGCTTGTGTCCATTCCCCCTAGTCCTAGCACTGCCTGACATCCTAACCAGTCCTTCCCCAGCTCTCTTGTAGCCCCTGCAGATCCTGGAAGGCTACAAGAAGGTCTCCTGGGAGCCTTCTCTTCTCCAGACTGAATAATCCCAACTCTCTCAGCCTGTCCTCATAGGAGAGGTGCTCCAGCCTCTGATCACCCTTGTGGCCCTGCTCTGGACACCTTCCAGCACCTCCAGATGTTTCTTGTCCTGGGGGCTGCAGAACTGGATGCAGAACTCCAGGTGAGGTCTCCCCAGAGTGGAGCAGAGGGGGAGAATCACCTCCCTGCCCCTGCTGGTCATGCTTCTTGTTCTACAGTTGGCTTTCTGGGCTGCAAGTGCACACTGGCAACTGATGTTGAGCTTCTCATCGCTTGGGCTAGTTCAGGTCAGCTGTCGTGGCTGTGATCCCTGCCACCTTCTTGTGCTGCTGCACACTAGCAAAACATAGCAAGCTGAAAAGTCCTTGATTTCCTAGTAACAACCCAAACCATCAGTGTATTATCAACAGTCTTCTCATACTGAATACAAAACACGGCACTATTCTAGATACTAAGAAGGAAAATTAGCTCTATCCCATCTGAAACCAGGGCAGAGCTCCATACCATATGGCCATAGGTAATTTCACTCATTATTAATCCTACTTGAGCCTCAGTGGCAGAGCAAACAAATTCTCACCTGAGGGAACACTTTTATGAGAACAGAAATAGTTGGGACCTCGTCTTGTGAAGATCAGGCTGAAGAGAAGTGGAGAAGGCTAAGGACTGAGTCTCTCAAGGCAGAAGCAAAGAAGCAGGATTGCCCTTGGAGTTTGTATGTGGAGGAATCTGCCAAGAAAAAATAGAATGTAGTGGCAAACAAGTTGTAGTGTGTGGTTTCTCCTGTTTAGCTTTGTGGGGCCAGTGCTCTTTCTGAAGGATAGAAATATGCCCTCTTGAATTACCTCCTTTAAACATGCATTGTCTGTGTTGTGAAGAGGGGAAAAAGTTTTCCTGGTGAGTTATTAGTACAGCAATATACTTGTGTATCTTTATTCACATCTCTCTTCTGTCACTTTTAACATTGCAGGTGTATTTTAACTGAATATTTGTACCTATATATAACTGGAGCAATCCCAGTCACATTTTAATTATATATATATATATAGAGAGAGAGAAAACTGTATAGAACTGGAACAGCTACATCTGTATGGCTGTCTTCTCATACAAGCAAAAACTTGTTTCTACTAAAGAAATGAGAACCATTTATCCAACTTGTCTACCTTGGCAACAAAGATCACTTTTTTAGAATGAGAGGTCCTGAAAATCTTGCTTTCTTTAATAGAGAAATGACCTCCTTCATTTCTATAAAGATGATTATAAGTCTCAAAGTGCCTGCTGCCAGAATAACGTTGACAAACATCAGTGACTCAGAAAGCCCAATTACTCTCCACTAGACATTTTCTGATTTCTTGGCTTTCAGTTTCCAGCAGAATTTAATTGCAACCTTTAATGCTTTTCTGCAGCTCTGAAGAGTAAAGAAAACAAAACAAGAAATACTAGGAATATCAGGGGGCAAAGTAAGCAATACTGAGAGCCTCCTAGGCCTACCATAGCTCCAGTTACCCGTCCTGCCTTGCTGCAGACAGGGTGATCCAAGCAGCACAAGGAGATTTGCCAGTGCTCCTGCCTCTAACACGGAGCATGATCATCTCCTCCCAACTGGAGCCTGGAATGGTTCTGTAATTCTTCACCATTCGGAGGACTTTCAACTGCTCTGCATGACACAATCTCCTTACAGCTTTCCAAAGGAAGATGTCTTGCTGTAGTCTCTGTGTTCTCACTGCATGGCATTTGGCCACAGTGAGTAGTCATGCTAATTTGGCAGAGATGCCATGATTCACAGCCACAGCCACTGCATCTCATTATGCTGCTCTGTGGAAGCACAAATTAGCAAGGAACTTATCTGAGGACCACAGAACTTACTATTACAAGCAGAAATGCTGGATCAAGCTTACCCTAGCCTGATCTACCAGCCACCGTGGTTTTACTTCGTTTTTTTTGCAGAGTCAATATTTATCTGGTGTGTCTCTAAGTAGCTGCTGCCAAAAGATGGATCAGAGAAGAGAGAGGAAACAGCTTGCAGTGACAAGCAGGAGCTAAGTGACAACAACAGAACAGGAGCATATGAGCATTGGCTGAGCTATTACTGTATTTCATGGCAGATTCCCTCTATGCAAGACTGACAATGTAGACATCATTTATGGTGGAAGTATGGGAAGACCAGCAAGGGACTTAAAAGAGAAACATACAGAAAGCAGTGATCTGGAAGTGCTTGCAGAAAAGCTTTTCAGTCCAATTTTAGGACAAGAGGGAATGGGAGCAAGTTGGACCACAGGAGGTTTAGTATTAAGCTGAGGAGAAACTTGTTTGCAGTTCAGGTGCCAGAGCACTGGCCCAGGCTGCCCAGGAGCCTGTGGAGTCTCCTTGTCTGGAGCCATTGCAGAGCTGCCTGGACACATTGCTGTGTGAGCTGGTCTAGGTGCTCCTGCTCTGGCAGGGGGGTTGCACTAGATGAGCTTTCTAGGGCCCTGCCAACCCCTGACATACTGGGATACAGTTAATAACTGGAAGAGCAGTCAGGTGTCAAACTGTAGAGCTCTTGAAATATGTTGCCATATCAAAGTCAGTAAAACTACACTGTGGGACATGTACTGACAAATCTACTTGGGCAAGAGAGTGAGAGAAGCTTGTGGACCACTGTGAAACACTTGCAGACATCTGCATCAGAAACAGCAGGAGGGTCTAAGTTTGCCTGTTCAGATGTTAGCAAGTTTGTTTCTGTTTCACCTTTTGCTTAGCCTGATATTGATTTCAGTATCTCCTCTACTGCCTTGGTTAATGCAGGTAGAAGAAAGGCAGTTTAATGACCCACTGGCAGCAATAAAAAGTACCCTTGATAGACTAAGCAAAATGGTAGACTGGACTGAAGGCAAGGTCACAAACTCCTGAAACAACCAACCAAGCCATAACTTTGTCTCTATGTTCAACCCACAGCTGGTCCTAAACTTAGCAGTTGTTCTGCCACCTAATGACCCCTCCCCAGCCACAAAGAGGGATCAGAACAAGGAGAGGACACTCATGGGTTGAAATGAAAATAGAGTTCATGAAACTGCAAAATACTAATCCTCATGCCAATAAAAAGCATATAAAGTTATAGTCAGCCCAGTGAATGCACAGCAGTCACAACAAAGGAGAAAGCAGAACTCAGGAGCAGGATGGTAAGTGAGCCACTGCAGGGATGGCGACCCAGGAGGAGAATGAGGAAGAGCTCTATGCTCAGCAAGCTTCCCCCTTTGTAATGAGCATGACTTTAATGGTATGGGATACACCTTTTATCCAGGTCATGGAAACTGCTAATGGCCTATGATTCTATCCCAGTGAAAACAGGACACCTGGGAATGTTTTTTCCTGTATGTGACTGAGAAAAGGTGAATGTTTTGTGATGAACTGAAGTGACTAGCATGGTCACTTTGAGGGCTGCAATGCTTCTTTTCATGGTAAATCTGTTTGTTTTTTTTCCCAGAGGCCTTACCAAGAGAAGAAGGAATGATGCTGAGGCTACAAACCCTTTAATCTATACCCACACAGGCCTAAAAATGTAATACCAAATTTACAAACCAAAATTTTGAAAATCCCATATGGAATCCTTGTTGGTGACTAACAGCAGGACTTCATGTCTTCCTCATCTCCTTCCTTACTTTTTTAACTTTTCTATTATCTGTCTCAAATCATGATCCTGACTATTTATGTTCTTTCATTATAAATTCTGAGGCCTTGCCAACAACAGCAGCCAAATCAGGCTTCACAAACTGAGTTCCCAAAACATTATGATATGCCAAAGCATGAAAAAGCACGATAGAATTCATCCCTTTCTGAGGAGATCTAGACTGGATGTAAGGAGGACATTTTGCACAACAAGGGTGGTGAAGCACCAGAACAGGTTACCCACATTGGTGGTGGATGTCCCATCCCTGTGTCCTAGTTTGACTCAAAATAAGCTATTCCATGCCATAGAGGTCATATGCAGTCCCTGAGGCTTTGATATTAAGTATGGCCCTTGGGGTTTCTTGCATGAGGCCTAAGACCCAAGCAAACAGCTGCTCAATTGAGCTAAGTAGCAGCTAATCAATCACTAGTGTCTATGTGAAGAGAGGTCTGGGTCTCCACCTAGGCCAGAAGGTTAAGCACCTGAGCCTTGTGAAGCTCAGCAGCCCAGCTCTGTTCCTGCAGGACTCTCCCTGTTCTGCCTTCCATCTCCATCCAAGAGTTGCTGAGTTCCAGGATCCAGCTCCTGAGCCTGAGTCCCAGCTGCTGCTGAAGTGCTCCTGCTGCAGCATCAGTGGGCAGGGAGTTACCATGCAGGGGGTTTGGTTCTAGCATTGCTTTTGTGTGTGTGTATACTCTTCATTTTCTTGTTATTTTCATTAAAGTAGCTTTAAGTTTCACTTCCATTTCCCAAGTCTCTCTCTCTCTGTTAATTTCCCCTTTTCCTCCCTGGAGTGGGGGAAAAGTTAGATAATAGATCCTCTCTGTCCCTGGGTTGTTGGTTGGCCCAGCCCTAATCCTTGACAACCTGGAAGCATTCCAGGTGAGGTTGGACAGGCCTCTGAGCAACCTGATCTGGTTGGGGATGTCCCTGCTCACTGCAGGGGAATTGGGCTAGACAACCTGTAAAGGTTCCTTCCAGCTCTAACCTTTCTATGATTTAGGCAGAAATAGAGTTCATTTGAAGGCATCATGACTTTACATTGCCTGTCAGTCTGTCTCCTCTTTTTCACATCACTACTCTAGTCTCTTGAACTACAGTGAAACACGCAGTACTCCCTTTTAGTTAGTGTAATGCATTTGCCTGTGTCCCTTCAGCTATATTAGGACACTGTTGAGCTTATTTTTGAGGTCACAGTGCCCTCTTCTGTCTAAGGCAACCTCTTTACTTCTGCATCACTTGGGTGAAAGAAAACCAAAACAGTATGCCAACTGTTTATGCATATTCACTAAAAAGAATAAATTATTGGTTTTCCCCAGAATTAACACATCTATTTCTGTTTTAAGGTACACTTTCATCTAGACTTAGCAGGCTAAATCCAGGTTGTTTGACTGGAATGAAAACAGATTGGTGAAGACACAGTCATTTCTTGCTGACTCGAAGGCTGATTTCACAGTATCCCAGTATGTCAGGGGCTGGCAGGGCCCTAGAAAGATCATCTAGTGCAACCCCCCTGCCAGAGCAGGAGCACCTAGAGCAGCTCACACAGCAATGTGTCCAGGCAGCTCTGCAATGGCTCCAGACAAGGAGACTCCACAGGCTCCTGGGCAGCCTGGGCCAGTGCTCTGGCACCTGAACTGCAAACAAGTTCCTCCTCAGCTTAATAC
The DNA here is from genome assembly GCA_013396975.1 of Bucco capensis. Classification (NCBI taxonomy): domain Eukaryota; kingdom Metazoa; phylum Chordata; class Aves; order Piciformes; family Bucconidae; genus Bucco; species Bucco capensis. The sequence continues at coordinate 69,377 of VWZO01003722.1, read as the reverse complement.
TAAACCTCCTGTGCTCCAACTTGCTCCCATTCCCTCTTGTCCTACCATTGGATGCCATGGAGCAGAGCCTGGCTCTCTCCTCCTCACACTCACCCTTCACATATTTCTAAGCATTGCTGAGGTCTCCTCTCAGTCTCCTCTGGTCCAGGCTGCAGAGACCCAGCTCTCTCAGCCTGTCCTCCTAGGGCACATGCTCCACTCCTTTCAGGAGCTTGGTTTGTTAGTTTAAATGAAATCACTGATCAATGCAGAGCTTGATTCACACCTGACTTGTAGCTGGTGAGTAATTCAACACAAGGAAGCACTCTAACACACATATAAAGTAAGAACAAGCAGGCCTGTGTTTTAAGCACCTGTCGTAACTACACCTGCCACAGATCTGTATTGCTCCTGGTGATCATTCCAGCACTGCAGGTACAGATTATTGCTCCTGGTGATCATTCCAGCACTGCAGGCACAGATCATTGCTCCTGGTGATCATTCCAGCACTGCAGGTACAGATCATTGCTCCTGGTGATCATTCCAGCACTGCAGGTACAGCTCATTGCTCCTGGTGATCATTCCAGCACTGCAGGTACAGATCATTGCTCCTGGTGATCATTCCAGCACTGCAGGTACAGATCATTGCTCCTGGTGATCATTCCAGCACTGCAGGTACAGATCATTGCTCCTGGTGATCATTCCAGCACTGCAGGTACAGATCATTGCTCCTGGTGATCATTCCAGCACTGCAGGTACAGATGGAGGCATTCTTTGCAAACTCCTCTCCTAGCTGTGCTTGCTTTCGTCACCTCTTTTCATGAGTGGTGTGGGGTACTGTAGGGGGTTTCACTCCCCCATGAGTGTCTCCTAGAACACTAATACACCATTCTGCAAGTGCCCTCACCCCAACCTATCTTTCATGCTTAACTACAGATGCCTTGTGACAACTCTCTTTCTTTCTCACCCCAAAGCCCCATTTACCTTCACACAAGACATGGGCTGCTCTGCTCACCCTACCCCTCCCATTAGAACATCCTATTTGCTTCTGGTTTTAGCAAAGAGAATTCAAATAGAAAGAGGCCTCTATAGTCACTGGAACAGGCTTCCTAGAGAGATGATAAATGCCCCAAGTTATGTTTCTAATACTAAGTATTATTATGTTTCTTACGTTTCTCCTACTGCATGCTTTACTTCAATAAATGCTCTCAGGTTTCTGTCCCCTCTCTACTTGACTCTTCAAAGATGCCTTATTCTTTTCATACAGTCCTTGTGAATTTAGCAGTAATGGAATTGAAATCTTCTTTCCTGGGGTTTCTGAAAAGCTCCCCAAATATGGCTCAGAAGAACAAGAAGGAATTCAAACTCCATGAGCAGTCAAGCATGTGTCTTTACTTCTCAGGAAAGACAAGTCTGTCAGTTTTTATAAAGCATTTGGAGAGTGCTCTTAACATGCTTCACTTTTGGTGAGCCCTGGAGTGGTCAGAGAGTTGGTCTAGGTGATTGTTGTAGGGCCCTTCCAGCTTAAATGTTCTAGTCTGTTTTATTCTATTCTCTTCAGTAAAAATCCCTAGGCTGGCCTGCTTCTTAGGAAGCATGCAGGAGGAAGCACTGAAGAGGTTATGTGGGGACACATACAGACAAAGACTCTTCTTTTTAAAATACACTGTTTGTTTCATATTCTGAGGTGGTTTTGTTTTGGGGTATTTTTTGTTGTTGTTTGTTTGCCAAACAGAGAGCAGCAGCAGGCTCATTGTTTCACATTCTATCACTCCAACTCCTTAAGGTGCTCCAACTTTCTTCCCAGTAGGGAATCTTGCAGCAAAACTCTCCATAGCATGACACATAGGAGTTCAGAGAATTTTCTTTCCAGAGAGATTACATTGGTTATGTTTCTTATATATAAATATATATATAAAAATATAAATATATACATAATATATATCAATGTATATATTGATGATGGACTGAAGCCTGCACATAGTGCAGCATTCATTTTCTCCTGTTAGCCTGATAGCAAAATGAGGAACATTCACTGAACAATGCACTTTCAAGTCTACATATACTCATATGTATGTAAGTCTGTTTTTTGCATGTATGTACGTATAAAAAGTACCTATAAAACACACACACACACAAATATCCAACAGCACTGCTGGGCGTGGAAGACATTTCAAATGTAGTAGACATGCTTATCTTTATCTAGCCACTTTTTCCATGCAACTGCCACATCATAAAATCACAGATAATTTCACTGCTACTGAGTAAAGCTGAGGCTCCAGAAGGCCCTGGGGCTTCACTGCAAGGAAAATGTAGCCTGCTTGTAATCCTGGGTTTCTCGGCAGAAATACTTCATAGGAAGGATGCTTTCAAAATTACCACTTAATGGGAGGAGGGAAGGATGTTAAAGAGCAGAAGAGTGTGCTGGGTGGGGTGAATACTTCAATACTTAGTGTGGGTTTTGGGTGCAGGAAGGCACTGTTGGAATCATGAAAGTGAGCAGAGAAGTGGGGAACGACTATCAGGAATAGGTGAGAAAGTTTTAAAAGATGATTTCTTTAGAATAGTTTCTCTTTTCCCATCTGCTGAGGTGACACTTGGAAAAATTCTGCCCAGTCTTCAAATAGAAAGAGTTTCACTGCCCACTAACAACTCACAAACTACCTGTACCAGGATTAAAGGAACTTCACATTTACATGCTGTATGCACGTGCACAAGTGCACTTTGCAAGCAGCAAAGCTCACAGTATCCCAGTATGTCAGGGGTTGGAAGGGCCCTAGAAAGATCATCTAGTGCAACCCCCCTGCCAGAGCAGGAGCACCTAGACCAGCTCACACAGCAATGTGTCCAGGCAGCTCTGCAATGGCTCCAGACAAGGAGACTCCACAGGCTCCTGGGCAGCCTGGGCCAGTGCTCTGGCACCTGAACTGCAAACAAGTTCCTCCTCAGCTTAATACTAAACCTCCTGTGCTCCAACTTGCTCCCATTCCCTCTTGTCCTACCATTGGATGCCATGGAGCAGAGCCTGGCTCTCTCCTCCTCACACTCACCCTTCCCATATTTCTAAGCATTGCTGAGGTCTCCTCTCAGTCTCCTCTTGTCCAGGCTGCAGAGACCCAGCTCTCTCAGCCTGTCCTCCCTAGGGCACATGTC
>VWZO01003722.1:12150-66227 GCA_013396975.1 Bucco capensis | reverse complement strand
TTCAGCCAGTTCCCAATCCATCTCACACCACAGTCTCCCAATCCACACTTCTTAAGTTTGGCAATGAGGATACCATGGGAGACAGTATGGAAAGCTTTGCTAAAGTCAAGAAAAACCACATCCACTGCCTTCCCCTCATCTCTCCATCTAGTTATGCCATCAGAAAAGGCTATCAGATTAGTCAGGCAGGGCTTCCCCTTACAGAATCCATGTTGGCTACTCGTGATAAGCCTCCTTTCCTTCAAATGATAGGAGATGGTGGCAAGTACAAACTGTTCCCTAACTTTTCCAGGGATGGAGGTGAGGCTGACTGGCCTAGAGTTACCTGGGTCACCCTTCTTGCCCAGTTCAGCTGTCATTATAAGCCTTAATGCTAGCATTCTTAGAAAAATTGCAGAGGAAGGAATGCAAAATACACTATGCCAGACTTACTTTACAGTAAACTGATACAAAAAGTACCTTACACTATAGTGAAATGAGCCAACAGTATTGTACAGCTGTGGGAAAACAAAATGCTATGCTAGAGTATGTGAAGAGGAGCTTCATAGCTCACTCATGAAGTCATCTATCGACTCCAGTTAGTACTGGAGTTAAAGGAATGTGTCTGAAAGTGAGCACTGCACTTCAGGAAAGATGTGGACCCACTGAAGGATGAGGATTTTTCCTAATCTCCTTTATCCCTTACTGTCATTCCACTTCTATATCAGCCATGGTAGTTGCAAAGCAGATTTCCCTCTCCACCAAACACATAGCTAGCAGAAAAGCCTCTTGATGTCTACACAAGGAGGATGTGAAAAATAGCCTGGAGAAGAGTAATCAGAGGCAATGTACTATCAGTTTTCAAACAGGTAAAAGAAGAGAGAGAAGCCCTGGATAAGGAGTGAAGTGCTAAAATTACAGTCCAGGTCAGGTTAGATGTTAGGGCCAATTTCTAAGGAAAGAATAGTTAATCATCAGATCTGTAGAATCTCCATTGTTGGAGGCTCTTAAAGGAAAACAAGATAAACATTTTTCAGAGGTGATTTAATTATAAACTGATCTTGGTTTGAGCCAAGGAGATGATCTCTGAAGAACCCTTCCTGCCCTACTTTTTATTATTATATACCAACTAATCCTTCAATGAGTCCTTATGAAAAAAATTCCCCCCAAGTATCCCCTGACCCAGCTGTGAGCTAGAGACCACCCAGTTGCTGATAGATTGAGGACAGTGCTACTTTTACCTTGAGCTGCCAGTCCATGCTTGTTTATCAGGAAGGCTCTATGGAACTCAGAGATTCTACAATGAAATACATTGCCAATGCCTTCAAATTTTGCCAACAACTGTAAAAAAAAAATGTGTGGGCTTTTGTTTTGAGGTGGGGAAGCAGGAGAAGAAAGAGGAAATGCTGAGTTTGGAGCTAAAAGTAGCTTGGATCTTAAAGGGACATGTGCATTTCACTAACGGGCCTGCAACAGATCTGCTTTGTGAGTACAGTGGAGAATCTCAAATTTGGTGATAATAAGGAGGGAAGTAGTGACAGTAATTGATTAGTAGCATTGAGATAGGGACTGTGCATATAGAGCAGGACTGGAGAGGAGCACACAATAAATGGGGAAGAAAATGAAAAGTCAGAGGACAAAGAAGGGAAAGGGGNGCTGGAGTCCCCATCCCTGGAGGTGTTTAAGAGCCAGGGAGATGTTGCATTGGGAGGCATCATTTAGCAGGTTGCTAGGGCTAGGACAAAGGCTGCACTCATGATCTTCAAGGTCTCTTCCAGCTGGAACTGTTCTAGGATTCTATGATTCTATGAAAATTCATATTGGAAAATAACCTTAAATGCCTAAGTGCAACAGAAGCCTAACTCCAACAAAGACTCTACTATTTTCTGTGTTTTGCTGTGGGTGGAAAGGAGCTACCTAAATAAGAATCTTGGCCCTAGCATCTGGATCCCCTGCTCTGGTGCTTATGGTAGCCCAGAGGCCCTAAGGTCTCACATTTTGAAACAGTACATACAAACTCACTCAGGGATTTTGCTGACTTCCTCTCCTGAGTTGACTCTGGAGGTTTCTTCCTCCTCAGGGCTTCCACATTAAGTCCTGAAAGTCCCTTGGAGAATTCTCTTCTAATTCTTCTTCATCACTGTCATCACTATCTGCAAAAGGAGAACTGCACCCCTTTGTGCTTGAAGGAAAGGAAAGCTAAAGAAGGCAAAGGAGTTCACACCAATGAGCAGCTTGTAAGTCAAAACACTGCAACTGCATCTTCAAGTTTTTCTTATGTTTCTCCTGTTGCATGCTTTACTTCAATAAATGCTCTCAGGTTTCTGTCCCCTCCCTACTTTACTCTTCAAAGATGCCTTATTCTTTTCTTACAGTCCCTGTGAATTTAGCAGTAAGGGAATTGAAATCTTCTTTCTTGGGGTTTCTGGAAAAGCTCCCCAAATATGGCTTGGAAGAACAAGAAGGAATTCAAACTCCATGAGCAGTCAAGCACATGTCTTTACTTCTCAGAGCTAGCAGGGCTGTGGCAGACACAAGTTCTGGACTTCAGCATTTCCGTTAGAAAGAGATTTATTCCCATTTCACTAAGGATTTTCACTAAGACATTCTGATCCTCCAGCAGAGACTGTTGTCTGTCCCTCTCAGGCCATGAATCCATTTCTCTCTTTGTGTCCACTTCAATATAGAATCCAAAATCATGAAGATTAAATATGAAGACCCTCCAGCCCCCCCAAACCTCACCCAGGGAGCTTCCAGAACCCCCAAAGGGATTCTTCAACACCCCAATCCCCCTACATAGACCTTCCAACACCCCCAAAGTCCCTTCAAGGACCCTCCAGCATCCTGAAAACTCCCTGAAGGACTCTCCTGCCTAAGCCCTTAAGGTCATGAATTTTACTCAATTACCTACAGAAGTAAACCTCTGTGTATGTATATATGACTTCATCTAATTATACCAACTAATTCCTTACTATTTAGCCAATTGCAACATAATTCAGCAGTAATACTTACCACAGTAGGGTGTGTTTTTGTGTTCAGATGGCTTCTGTGCTAATACTAGTTTTGATCTGTGCAAACAGTGGAAGGAAAAGAGGACAAAATATTGAGACCACAGCAAGAGGATAAGTTTTTCTCTACTTTAGCAAAGCTTTCCATACTGTCTCCCATGGTATCCTCATTGCAAAACTTAAAAAGTGTGAATTAGGAGACTGTGCTGTGAGATGCATTGGGAACTGGCTGAAGGACAGAGCCCAGAGAGTTGTGGTTGGTGGAGCAGAGTCTAACTGGAGGCCTGTGACTAGTGGTGTGCCCCAGGGGTCAGTGCTGGGGCCAGGACTGTTCAATATATTCATCAGTGATCTGGATGAAGGGGGAGAGTGTTCCCTCAGCAAGTTTGCAGATGATCCCAAGCTTGGAGCAGTGGCTGGCACACCAGGAGCTGTGCTGCCATCCAGAGTGACCTGGACAGGCTAGAGACATGGGCAGGGAGAGACTGAATGACATTTAACAAGGGGAAGTGTAAAGTACTGCATCTGGGAAAGAACAAGCCCATGGATCAGTCCAGACTGGGAACTGATCTGCTGGAGAAGAGCCCTGGGGAAAAAGCTCTCGGAGTGCTGGTGGCTAGGAGGATGCCCATNTACTTACAACAGTAGGGTGTGTTTTTGTATTCAGATGGCTTCTGTGCTAATACCATTTTTGATCTATGCAAACAGTGGAAGGAAAAGAGGACAAAATATTGAGACCACAGCAAGAGAATAAGTCACCAAGTCTCTTTATAGCTCACTGTCAGCATGAAACTCCAAGTAAAGGTCTGCAAGTGTAAGAAAATGATTGCCATAAAAGAAAAGACAATCCTCTTTAGGCCAGCATGCCATCTGCATAGTTTTACCCCGAGCAAGGCTTTAGGTGTGGCACACCCAGCCCAGCAGCAGCAAGCCCTGAACAACTACTCAATTGCGCAACTCTGGTGTGGAAAGAAAGCTTTAAGTGGGTGCAGACATCTGCTCTAAGCATTGCAAGGCTTCCTGAGCATTATAAATTGGCTTTTGTGTAAATGAAAATCAGGATGTGTATTTTCTGCTTGGTGTGGTGTTGAGTAGATGTTCCAAAAGTATTTGAAGATAACTTGTGTGTTAAGATACAGAGTGGTATACTTGGTTTGCCTACTCGGAAGAAATTAGATGTAGTGCATATGGATGCTAGCTAATTATTTTCTCTTCTTCAGATAGCATTTATTACAGACAACACTAATATTTGCGGAAAATGAGAATAAAATATATATATGTTACCATTCACAATCCCAAAAGACATGCCATCCAACAAGTAAGTAAAAAAAACAAACCCAAACAAACCTAAACTACTGAGATAAAAACAAACCAGAGAAAAGCCTAATCAACTTCAAAAATGTAAATAGAGAGAGGATGCAGGCCAGCACCCTTTCACTCACCATGTGGATTTTGCACAACAGGACCTGGTAGAAAAATCTGAGAATTTTTCAGCCCAAGATAGACATGGACCTGTTGGAGCAGGTCCAGAGGAGGTCACAAAAATTATCAAGGGGCTGGAATATCTCTGCTGTGAGGAAAGGCTGAGACAGTTGAATTTGTTCAGCCTGGAGAAGGCTCCAGGGACACCTTATTGAGGCCTTTCAGTACATAAATGAGCCTATCAGAAAGATGGGGACAGGCTTTTTTTAGCAGAGCCTGTTGTGACAGGACAAGGGGTGATGGTTTTAAACTAAAAGAGGAGAGATTTAGACTAGAGAGAAGGAAGACATTTTTTACAACGAGAGTGGTGAAACACTGGCCCAGCTTGCCCAGAGAGGTGGTAGAAGCCCCATCCCTGGAACCATTCCAGGTCAGGTTGGACATGGCTCTGAGCAACCTGATCTAGTTAAAGATGTCCCTGCTCAGTGCAGGAGGTTGGCCTAGATGACCTTTAAAAGTCCCTTGCAACTCCAACCATTCTGTGATTCTATGATAAGATATACTCAAGGCAGACTGTATGTTACATAATGTGTAGGGGAAAAAAAATGCATCTTCCTGCCTGAAAATCGATTGAAGCAGCACAATGAAATTTTTCAGCAGAGACAGAGTAGGCTCCTGGGGAAAGAACTGGCACAATGCTGCTGCAGGGGCTTGAGGCCAGTGAGAATTAGGGGAACACCAAAAACAGCACCTGTGGCACATGGGAAATGTTGGATACATCAAATCATTATTCTTTTATTTATTTTTTTTTTTTAACTGCTCGTTTTTCTCTTCCCCAGTTTCCTCTGCCCTGTTGCTCTAGCTCCCCGAGGATGCCCCAGGGCCAGGCCAGGCGCGGCGGGTACCAGGCAGTGTCGCACTGCGGCCGGCAGAGGGCGCAGTGCGCCCGTGCCTCGCAAGGACGCGAGCGCGGCCCAGGCAGGCACCCAGAACAGCGCCCAGAATCGTTAAGGTTGGGAGAGACCTCGAAGATCATCAAGTGCAGCCGTCAGCCTATCACCACCGTGCCACTAACCACGCATGAACCTCTGCATCTCTTCCCTCTTCTAATGAGTTCCTTCAATTAAAGCTTCCTGCTTTGTCCACCCTGGGAAATAAAAAAGGAATCTCTTCTGTAATATGTATCTAATTTACTACTTTCTACTCTTCTTAACACGNCTAGTTGGGGATGTCCCTGCCCACTGCAGGGGGGTTGGACTAGATGAGCTCCAGAGCTCCCTTCCAACCCAAACCAGTCTAGGATTCTAGGATTCTATGATAATCTTGTACCTTACAGCTCTCCAGCTTGGTATCTGATACATGTGAGGTTGGGTGGAGCAAAGTAGAACAGCTAGTTTATAATGTCAAGTAGACAAAAATAACAAAACCCTGTAAAAATAGCCGAAACCACATTTTTGTTTCATGAACAAGCTCCCTACTACAGCCTTTTCCATCACAGAGATACATAGCACTTACAGAACTAGGTTGATGCCTGAACTTTAGAGTGTGCAAGTCTCATTCCTTTGTTACTAGCAAATTTGTAGCCCATCACATAACATTTGTGCAGAGGCTTGCGCTCTTAAAGAACTTGTGATTTCCTCACTAGCTGAAAATATTTCATGCAAGAGCTACTTTTCAAAGCCACTTCACAAGGAGAAACCTATTTGAAGGCATTTGTTAATTCAACAGCAGGGAAGTGTGGAGAGAAACCAAAATGAAGTCATTGTTCATTTTAAGATTATTTATGTCATATTCAATGGTGAGGGAAATTTTGCAGAGGTCTGTTTCTTTTCTCCAGTTTATTCCAGCAGCTTTGTGCACTTATTAATTCTTATGGCTTTCATTATTTAAATGAAGATGATATACAGCTCTCTGTTTCCTTTTCTGGGGTCTTTTTCGTCTTCTCTGAATAATTTCTCCATCTGGATGCATGCTCAGCTTTTGTCATGAATCACAGATAAAGCAGAAATCCATTCTTATTGTCCCATTTTTTGTCTTTGTGTGTTTGATGAACTGGTTTAGCCCCAGCCATGCAACTTATTTTGTGGGAACATACTCCAGAACCGAAGCAGTAAACAGGGGAATTAGCAGTGTATTCTAACACAAATATTGGGATAAACATTCATTTTTCCTGTGCTTAGGCATGCTTATACAGGTAATTTTTAACATTTTCTTCCATCAAGATCTGGTATAGCTGAAATTTGGATGTATGATCTGGTTTTCCTGCAGGTTACATGATAATGGAAACCTTCTTGCTAACCTAGAGTTGTCTTTAACCATGCTGAAGTTTCATGGTCATATTGCATGTGTGACTTCTAGTAAAGTATTCTTTTTTGTGGTTTGCCATTTCTCATGTGATTTTAGGTTTTAAAATGTCTCTCCTACTTTCCTGTTATCATACAGTGCACAGTCAGTGCAAAGTTTTATGTTTGGCACATAGAGCAATTCATCTCAAAATTACATATTATTTGCTTAATTTGGTATTTCTATTTACACTAACTCTAAATACTCACTCAGGTCTTACGTTAAGCTTCCAACTTATTTCTCCTGGAGCATCTGGACAGTTGCTATTTATGTCTTTCTAGTTTTTCCAATGTGATCATGCTGATGAAAATGTCCATCTCATTACAGCTGCATTGCAGATTCGTATTTCCAGAATAATTTAAGTGTTTAAAGTATTCTAAGTCATAAGCTTTTGTATGTGTGAGAGAGGCTTGAATGCTGCAGATCTTAGTTTCTAGGCTCCTAGATCACCAGGGGGAATCCACAGCCTTGAGTGGCTCTAGGCACAAGCTGACAAAGCACTTCTTTAACATCAACTACTTTGTTTATATGTTTGTGGACAAGGTGGGGACAGACTAGTCCCAAACCTGCTTCTTACTTTGCTACCTCTACCAAAGCCCTGAAGAGCAAAGAGCTGGGAGGGGGTGGAATTTGGAGCTGCTCAGGAGCAGGGCTGGAGGCACTGCTTGCTGCCTGCACTCAGAGCATGCTGATCCTGTCCTCTTCCATGTAATTTTACATTCTGACTTCTCCCAGCTTCTGTTGTGGCAAGACAGCTCTAGCCCACCCCTCCTATTCCAGACAGCAAAACTCACTTCTGCCATGTTGTCAAGATGGCAGCTCTGCCTTTGAGACAGACATACAGACTGTTCTTCTGCAAGGGGTAAAAGAACTAAGCTCCTAGGAAGCATATTCATCTGGAATACTGGGTCCAGTTCTGGAGCCCTCAACACAGAAAGGACATGGAGCTGATGGAGCAGATGCAGAGGAGGCCACGAGAATGCTCAGGGGCTGCAACACCTCTGCTCTGAGGACAGGCTGAGGGAGCTGGCATTGTTCAGCCTGGAGAAGAGAAGGCTTCAGGGGGAACTACTAGTGACTTTCCAGTACCTAAAAGGACCTTCCAAGCAGGCTGCAGAGGGCCTGTTTGCAAAGGCCTGCAGGGAAAGGACAAGGGGCNGGAGCTCATTTAGCCCTGGAAGGCCTTCCAGCTAAGAGGTTAAACCTCCATCCTAAGGACTTCACTGACAGTGTCCAAGCTTGCTAGGCCCTGGCAGATGAACCTTAGGACTAAAGGGTGGGTCCAGCTCTGCTCATGCTGTGTCTCACCTAAAAAAAATCCATAGCTCAGGCTCGAGGGTGCTATCTGCTATCCTCTTTTTATCAGTGCGCTTGGAAAAGGCGCTGAGGAGGAGCATGGATGGAGCCCTCCCTGGAGCTTCGTTCGTGAAGCCTAGCCACGATGACGATGACCCTCCTGCCATGAGCAAGGACACCTTCCATTAGACCAGGTTGCTCAAGGCTTCACCCAACCCTGGCCCCAGGCATCCACAACTTCTCTGGGCAACCTGTTGCAGTGCCTCCCCTCCCTCACAGTAAGGAACTCCTTCCTAATATCTAATCAAAATCTAGCCTCTTTCAGTTAGAAACCTTTATCCATTGTCTTATCACTACACTCCCTGATAAAGTGTTCCTCTCCATCTTTCCTGTAGGTCCTGTTTAAGTACCAGAAGGTCACTATAAAGTCTCCCCAGAGCCTCCTCTTCTGTAGGCTAAACAACTCCGAAGTTTATCCTTCTGTTCTCTAACAGTTTGGCCAAGGTTGAAAGAACAGGAGGACAAAGGCATGATATTATGACATGGAGCAAAAGAAACCTTGAAATGCTTTTTCAGGAAGGGATGATAAAACATCTAGGCTGGTCCCTGAAAAAAAACAAAACACCTTTCAAAATAGCAAACCCTATATAAAATACTATCATAACAGGACTTAGAAGCATGATTCTTACTAAAATTAGTGGGAGCTGCACATGGACATACATAATGGCTTTGAAATCTTAACCTATAATATTCCTTGTTAGTCTTTTCCCTCATCAGGCATGTTGGAAGGAAAATATTTTCTGTGACTGAAAACAGAAGTAGTTGTCCTTCCAGAACTACTGGAAAGCATGCCAAGTTGTCTCAAGTGCTAGGCAGGTTGTATGTTACATACTAATTCATTTAAGAACAACTGAAAAACATTTAAAGGCTTGTAAAGGAAATGAAGGGGCACAAGTGTTGGACTTTGATATGCTCATACAAAAAAGCATGAGGCTCCTAGTGCTGTGCAAAATGAAGGAGCAAAGAAGGCTAAAGTCTTTAACAATCTGAAACAATCTAATCATCCTCTACAAATGCACTGTTTGGGGTGACCATGATAACAGAATGTGGAGTGATTAAATAAAGTCAGTCTGATAAACCTCCTGAGTACTACTCGCTTCTTTGTAATGTCATTGAAGAGGAGTTGTATGACTGGTGTCTCAAGTCTAAAAGCTACAACATTCAGAGGAAGGGAATTGAAGCCTGCCATTCCAAAGCCTTGGCTCTGTGTTCAGAGATTATCAATGCAAACTTTAGAGCCAGGGATTTGCATCAAGATAAAAATTCATTCTTCTTTTGGCTGCCTTGGGATCGATCCATGAGAGAGCACAGAAGAAATACTCATAGATTTGTAAGTGACTAGGTATCAACCATGACTTCTAGACAGCAAAAACTCTCTCCCACTCTTAGCTTTCACACCAGAGAACACTAGTGAAGACCAATAAACTTTTTGTCTCATAAAAGCATACAAAAATGCAGGTGGAGACAGAACAGGAGGAGTGATTTCAGTAGAAAGATCTCTGATTGATGGCAGTCCAATTCCAGCAGCCCCTACTAAGCACAGACTACCTGTTCAAGATAAAGAACTTATTCCAGCTCTGTGAGAATGCCAAGGGAAAAAGAGTGGATTCTAAGTGACACCACATACCTGAATGATTTACTATTTTATAGTTAAAATTATGGTATGCTTTGTCCCTAGAAGCTGACTGGAAGAGAGGGCAGACTATAAATAAAAACATCATGAACTTCTACAATTCCATATTATTGCTTTTGGGACGTTTAAAGATGCCTTAAGACAGGAACCCAGATAAGACACACAATAATAATTCTGGTTCAAGATGACAAAGACATATCTGCCTCTGAACGATCCAATAACAGACTTTGGATGCAGGTGAAAGACACAGGATTTTTGCTATGTCCTTCACACCTTCTGTGAATCTTTCAGAACAACTGTTAATCATCTAAACTGTGTCACCTCCACCTGTTGGGGGGTCATTTATCCTCAATAGCATCAATACAAGCAGTTACCCTTCTTTAATTCAGCTGTTTGAGCTAGTCCCCTGCAATAGCTGGCTGAATTTAAACAGGTGAAGAGCTAAATGCTGTCACTTGCATATCTGAAGGACAATCATTCATCTCATTACCCTTTCTGCTAATCACCATTCTCCAAACCCATGAGAGCACAGCACCTGGAAGCAGGTACTCATGAAGTTGGTGAAAACATGACTCAAACCCAGGAGATTCTCTAGGACACAGAAATCTGAAGCCACTTAAAGATTACTGCATATATTCTTGTCAGGCTTCACAACAAGAATGAAAACAATTCACAGTCAACTAATAGACCAAAATGATTCAATATGATGGCTTGATTTTAATGCAATAAATTAGTTTATTAAGTCCCTGTATTAAGCCTGTTTTCCAACATAAAAGTCTTAAAAATACTAGATTTTACTGGGTCTGCTTGTAAAGCGGTATTTTATATTAACAGAGCAAAAACCCATTTAATACTCTCTGCACTGGGAGCAGTTATCATCCTGCTCTTCATAAAGACAAGTTTTCTGGTTGGCATCCCCCTATGTTTTCCTTAGTCCCTCAGGTTATTACTGTGGAGAAGAAGGACCAGCTTCTATAGTTCCCACAAAGGTCCCTAGACCCTCAATGACTGACTTCAGTAAGGATCTCTTTGGGCATTAGAGCACTGACAGTTTAATTCTTTACTCCTACAATTATTGTGTCTGATTCTTGTTAGTTTCTATATATTGAACTGATGGTGTACAATCTAAATATTTTAATGTGTATTTGTAAATGGTCTTTTTACTCATGATTCAAAATACCATTTGTTGCTCTGTATACCTAGCATACCATGAAATCAGTGCATTGATTCTGCTTCTGCACAGCAAGTTTAGAAAGTATCACTCTCCAAATCATTTGTTTCCTGCACTGCTTCTCTCCAAGGTAGATGATGTGGATACAAATCTGTTCTCTAAATGTGAAACACAAGGCAGCCTACAGACTTCATGACTTCTTGTCAGTCTCTTCAGGGTAACCCCACTGGGAGGCAGTTGAGAATCTGCACTTGATTTNTGAATAATCCCAACTCTCTCAGCCTGTCCCCAGTTTCATTTTGGACAATAGCAAATAACAGCTCCAATTATGCAAGTGTTTGTTGCGTGGACAACTTGTTCCCAAAGCTCTTGATTCTACAAAGCACAAGGAGTTTTAACAGTTGCAGAGACACTGAAATACTTCAGTGCTTATTTCCCTTCCAGCAAGCAAGCCTTCTGATCTCAGTGAGACCATTGGCATAACTATATTTTGAACCAGCACACAGCCATTATTTCTGACTCAGGGAAGTGCCAATGCATATGCTTAATTTTATGTGTAATTAAGAAACTGAGCCTGAGGTTAAGCAAAAAACCAAACTTCCACAGCACTGAATATCCATGAAAGAACATATGGGGTTTGCTAACAAGATGACATAAAAACGTGATGCAGAGACAAAAGACAACATACACAGTTACCAACTCAGTGAGCTCTCCTCATTTTCATATATTCCAAATGTAAAAGAGATACATTAATACATGCTTGCAACTCATCAAAGTTAAAAGTGGATTTGAATTATCTCAGGCTGTTCTCTCCTTGCTTACATTCACAGACCAAACCAAATTCAGGCAATGCTGCTGCTGTTTAGAAGAACCTTGCAGCTCTTGTATCTCACAGGAGTTTCCTGTAAGTTTGTTGTGAGCTAATTGCAAAGGTCCAGCAGCTGACCTCAAATTTGAGGGCAAGCAGAACTCTAGGTGTGGAACAAAAACGTTTGTAGCAACAGGAGCATTTTGTCAGAAGCTGCTTTAAGGGATGGCTTTCAAAGCAAGCTCAGAAGCACTGCAGGACATCATTTGGTTGACCTAAGGCTTTGGATGACAGCATTCGTGACTAATGCATGTTCAACCTGTTCTTAAAGGCTTCCACCTGATAGACACAGCTCCTTATCTTCTTTAGGCAATCCAGTACTGTGCTTCACTATCCCTCTTCTCTCAATATCTTACATGTCTCAGGTAACTCTCCTTTGCTGGATTATGCTATTAAAACAGAAGTAATATCCTATTAAATAAAAGCCTGCCATAGCTATGGAGAGGAATTTATTCCTTTCTCTTTTACATTCTTCATATATTTGAAAAGTTTATTGTATCCTTCCACAATCTTCACTTCTTCAGACTAAGCAGACCTAATTAATTCCCACTTCCTTCTTAGATTGTGTTTCCTAGGTTTCTGTTTGGTATATTGATGATCCTGGAACCCCATATTTTAGCCATTTATTTGGGCTCTGGTGGCAATTTTTCTGAATATGATTGCGAAGCACTTCAGAAAAAAAAAATGATTTGTGTGACTATATGCAAATTACAATAGTATTTTAACTACAGGGCAACTACCCCTTTAGAAATATCCAGGATTTAAATCCCCTTTTGCAGATGAGCAGCCACAGCAGATTTTGTGCCCTCTCAGAAGAACACATCCCTGCTTTCAATGCACTCTGTGACTTGCTTAGAGGAAAAACAAGAGAAGCAGAAAGATTTGGCTAAATAAGAATGATATATCAAAACACCCAATATTTTAATGAAAGGAACTGAATCTCCACACATTTGCACTTCTGTACAATTTTTGGTGAGATATATATATATATAATTTTAAGGTGTTTACAAATAACATTTAATGCTTCAAATATTACATAATGTCGATATTATATTTCTAGCAGAAATAAATATATTGCACTTAAAAAGAAACTTTTCATTAGATGTTGCTTCATAGTTTATGTTCATAACTTCTTTTCCCATAAAAAGATTTCCCCCCCCAAGCCATACACACAAACACACACTTCAGTACATGGTGAATGTGCTCACGCAATGCATTTTAAACAACAAAGTCAACACAGCAAACAGCAGAACTGTGGTACATTCTGTAAAAGAGGTTACATCCAGTTTTTTACCTTCTCTGTTTTTAAACCAAATCTTTCCTCATGTTTCTGAAGGTATAATAAACATTTTAAAAAAAAGGAAAAACCCAAGATTGTTTAAATGTGCTAAAGGTAAAATACAGCAAACTGTATTTTTTGTCCTTAAACTATCATAAAAAGTTACTGCAGAGTTTATTTAAATCACTGCTTGGTTTTCTTTTAATAAGATAAAATAAAGAAAAAGAAGGTTTCGTTTGATAATCTAGAGACTATATGCAAGGACAGATCATTAGAGAGTAACACAGGAAAATCCTCTGGCCAGCAAGTGGTTAGTAAAGAAAGCATATCTCCTGTAAGGAAGAGTGAGAATAAGATCTCACTCAAGCCAACATCAATCTCCCAGTGAGGGAAAGTCATCCTTTGGCAGATGATGGCTATAAGCACTGTGCCCACCACTCCTAGAGAAGGAGCCCTAAGTGTTACACTGATCTCAGTGGGGTTTTGCACCCCTTATCTAGGGATATATGTCCTAAGGACCTCGCTGCCAGTGTCCAAGCTTGCTAGGCCCTGGCAGATGAACCTTAGGACTAAAGGGTGGGTCCAGCTCTGCGCATGCTGTGTCTCACCTAAAAAAAATCCCTAGTGCAGGCTCGAGGGTGCTATCTGCTAGCCTCTTTTTATCAGCGCGCTTGGAAAAGGCGCTGAGGAGGAGCATGGATGGAGCCCTCCCTGGAGCTTCGTTCACAAAGCCTAGCCATACCATACCATACCATCTAGGGATAAATTACCACAATTTATATTAACTTACAGTTTTGGTAAGCTCTGCAAATTTTTGCAAAGATTTTCATTGGTGTTTGTGTCTCCCTATAGTACACACATATAAAGAGGATGTAGTGCTTAATCAAGTTGCCAGCCCCAAAGTTTTCAGTTTAAAAGAGATAAATGTCCAAATGCCAGTGAAGTGTTTGGTGGATGTTGGAAGCAGTAAGCTCCAACTTAAATAAGGTGTCCCAGCCTCCAGGGATAAAGCCTTCCAGGCAAAAACTTGCTATAGCATTTTGTAGATTGTCTTACCAAGGGTGTTTGTCATCACACAACTTACCATCTGGGAACTCAGCAAGAAGCATTTGCCTTAGAAACTCTGTACCTTTATCCACTTGCTCTATGCTTGTTTGTCAGGAAAGCACTACCAAAACCAAGTGGCATTGAATTTCTATCCCTCACAAAGTTCCAGGCCATAGAAAGCAATATTGCAAACCAAATACCCAACTTTAAAATGTTTTGTTTTTTTTTTTATGTCTAGCTTCTCTCAGGGCTCCAAAAGTGGCAAAATAATAAAATCAGACCAATACATCTAAGTCAGCTTTGTTAGTCTTAGAGATGCTTTTGTTATTTTAAAGACCTCAGGCTTTTGAGTGTCTGTGGATTAAAGGGTAATTCAGAAAACACCCAAAAGTGCTTGTAACACTTTGGAGGATGTTTTATCATTCTCTTTGAAAACCATATTCAGGCATGTTTGGGCTAGTGATTGGCATCCCTGCTCAGTGTGGGGAGGTTGGAATTAGATGATCTTTAGGGTCCCTTCCAACCTGCCCATTCTAGGATTCTATGTTCTTTCCACCCTTCCTAAAAAAAAATCCCAAACTAACACCAAAACCAACAACATAAACCAGTACCAGCATGCTCAGCCAAGAGAGCTCATAAAGGTGAAGAGCACTTCTCATGGGATATAAAATGTGAATTATATTGGAAAATAAACTCTAGATTATATTTGGCATCCCTAGACCATCTACCAGCAACAGATGTTCTACCCTGAACATGATATATTTTTGACAGCAACACAGCAACTCCTTCAATAAATTACTAAGTTATTCTCCAAGCAGTACAGATAATTTTTAAGGAAAAGTGAATTCACTCTTAAACCAATTAATGATGAATTTATATTCATTTTCTTCAGGTTGTGAAATCAATGCTGAAGCTGATTTGTGGGAGGGCTTTAGGCTTTTCTGGACAGTGTTTAAATTGTTGCTGTCGCTGCAGTCACTGTTCCTACAGCCAGAGTTCATGTTAATTTTAATTTATTTTAATGCTGACTGCAATCCCATCTCTGTTAGAGCCCAGAAATCTGCAGCTGACTTCAGTGGGGCAGGAACTGTATCCCTGGACTCACTCCCATGCTGCCCACTGCCCACAGGAAGGTGAGACAGGGAGAAGAAACCTTGTGAGGTGGCAAGAGCTCTTCACTGGGCATCCTGTGGTCTCTGCCAACTTAATCCCTTCAAGCACTCTGTGTAACAGGCTTTGCAGGTAGGATTTTGAGAGCAAAGAAAAGGAGATGAGAACTGAACATACCTATTGATCTTATTGCTGGGGAAGGCTCTCCCAAAGTGCCTTCATTGCCTAAGGTGGGATCTCCCCATGGTGTTGCATTAGTGGGGAAGCCAGTGGGTTTCTGATGAAAAGCACTTAATCCATTGTAGAGCAGCATGTGCCAGAATGCAGAGTGTGGAGGGATGAGCACATGGAGAGAGATTTGATCTGACTGGAAAAATCAAGCTGTGGGTTTTGACAGATAGTTCTGCATCATCTCCAATATGAAACTCATCACAGAGCATTTGTATGAGGCACTGCACTTATGTTTCTATCTTGGAACACTTTACTGCCATATTTTTTCAGATACGAACCACATTTTGTTCATAGTGAAAACAACTTGTCTTTCCTTTACTAGTTGTTTTCCAAATCCAGTTTTATTCTTGAGGAAAAGCCTCAAGGACTTTCTGTGAAGCATTATCAGGGCCTTTTCTGCATAGCAAATATTGGTGTTTTCAGAACAGTGACTGGGACAAGGCTAACGAGATGAGATGGGACAGTTTATGTCTCTGAATTTGCTTCATGAAAGAAGGGCAGGTCAGGGTATGAGCAGGCTTTATGTCACTTGTAAACCAGCCTCAATCAGCCTACACCTTGCACATTTATTTCTGGAGTCATGTAAAAGCTTCCTGCTTACTCGACCATTTCCTTATGGAAGTATAAGCACTGAAGGTAGTGCCTTGGATTCTGATCCTAAGCCTATCCTCTGCAACTCCAGAGAACTCAACAGAGCTGCAGAAAGAAACAGAGGAAAGAAATAGACTTTCCCCTGTCATCATAGGACCTTCATACAATTCTAACAGGAGTCAGGGAACTGAGGAAGAGGGATTCAAATTTTCTTCCCTATCTCCCCTGAAATTATCATTTCTGTGGAATCATATATGTACTTGAAGAGTTCTGTTGCTGTGGGGCCAATATCCTCTAATTTCCTGAAAAATCAAGAGTCATAAGTAGACATAACCTTACAGCATGCACTTTTCAGGTTAATCTTACAGGCTAGAGCAAAATCTAATATTCAGTGTCTGATTGTAAGCCATTTAAATACTGCAGAGCTTGGCCTATTTTATTTGTTTATGGAACTCCTTGTAGTAGCTCTCCATCCAGAAACTGTAAAGAAAAGTTTGTTTCCATTCACATAATAAGCACAGAAGTTGCAAATTGCCTCAGGTAATTTTGGATCAGCAGGTCCAACAGTAAGTAAAGGCAAATTAGAATGATATTGCAGGTTGCTGAGGTGATTGAAATGACCAATTTGACAAGATTTTAAACTCAGCTACTAGAGAATATGTAGATAACCCTTATCTGTGGCATGCAAGTACTGGCCTGCAGTACAAACTGGGCCTAGGACATTGTCATTGCTCTGTGTGATGGGGCATGTAAGGCAAGACAATGGGACAAAAAAAGGCATGTGCCTTGCCTTGCATTTCACAGAGATGGGAGGTAGGTGACTGAGTGTACTGCACTCTGCTTGTTACCATACAATACCAACCCACACTGGTCAAAAGTAAGAGAAAATAGTGCCAAAAGAGTCTCTTTTCCACTCTGAGTTCTGGTTCTACACAGANTCTAGGATTCTATGATTCTGTGATTTTTTTTTATCATTAGACACATAACAATCTGTAACTTGGATGCACCTCTCCACAGAAATTCTGTGGTGCCTTGTTATTTACAGTGAAATCCCAGCTCCTGCCCCACAGCAAACCAGCATTGCACTAGTACACTCTTGTCAGCACTGCCAAGGCTTCCTGGCAGCTCTCTGCAGAGAGCTCCTTTTTTCTTACACCTCTACAGTTCCTCTGTTGTGTCAGGCATAACATACTAGAAAAAGCAGACAGTACTTTGAATGAGAACCCTAACTAATAACTGAAAAGAGGCAGGTGTGAATTAAAAACAAAACAAAACCAAAATAAAATTACATGTGGAGTTCTGCACTGATATTCTCCCAAGAAAACTCTACCATTCTCCTGGGACATAGAAAACCAGACAGCACAACCCTCACTTTGCTGGTCAAAGTAACACAACACCCATGACCAAGCCCAAGAGAATCAGAACAAGTAGAAGGTTGCTCCAATTTCACTCATCTTATATATCAGTCTGTTGGTTACAGTTTGATCTAGAGAGTCTATAGATTGACCTAGTCTGAAATTCTGTTACCTTGGTACACATTTTGCAGCTAGAAGCAGATCTTCAGTGGCAAGCACATCAACAAACAAGCATTGATTGAAAGATTTGATATCTTGGGTTTCCAAGTTTAAGTTACAGATTTTTCCCAATCAACATTTTCCTTCATCATACCTTAACAGACAGATATATTGCTCCTCCTAGGATATAGGGCAAACTCCTTTTTAAACTGAAGGACAGAATACATCCTTAGTGGCACAGTCCTGTAACACAGTTCTTTTTTGGGAACTGATAAATGTTTTGTGAAAGAAACAAAGAAAGAAAGACAGACTTGTTAATCATTTTCTCTTTGGGATTATAGTAGCAACTAAGAAATACTGCTTTTGCTGAATATAAGCCAGTCTTTTAAAAAGGACAGTGGTCTTCTCCACTTTGTCCCATCATTCCCAGCAAATGTATGCTGAGATAGCCTAAAACATGCTTAAAGTTATAGCAATACACTTTTCTGCTTAGATGCTCATCAGTCATGAGAAGAGATGAAGTGAGTAAGAGTATTGCCTTTTCCAGAATTCTCCTAGCATATGAAAAAAGACCTATACACAATTAATTTGTACACTGCTGCACAAACATAATCTCTTTCCATTAGGCATAGTGCACCTTTGGAAAAGCTGCATGCCACCAGAAATCCTGGGAACTCTGGGATCCATTCTGGCTGTGGTACATACAGATCTGTGAGCAGCTCCAAGCTGCATGCTCTCTTCTTGTGATTCCTCAGTGCAGGAATCTATATCCATAACACATTTTCTTAGCTGGTTTTTTTAGGAGTTAGGCACTCCTGCCCCAGGCCTTTCAGGAAGGTCCATTGTCTTATTCATTCCAAACTTGCACATGGAGTATCTCATGTTTCTCCTCTCTGACATCACTCATACAAACGGTGTCATCACTGCGGAGGAGTGACGCAGTCCCTGGATAGCTGCATAAGGACCCTGTTGAAAATAATGGTGGTACCTAGGCATATGGAAGGAAGGGAAAGTGGGGCCACTACCTTGCATGGAGCTGGCTATAGCAGAGGGGGTAAGAGGCATTCCCAGACGGCTGTACGGAGGCAGAGATCCTTGGATTGGATGAGGAATGGGTGTAGCTATGGATGCAGTGCTGGTACCCAGGGCACTCAAAGACTGTGGATGCTGAAATCCAGGAAAACTGGTTGAGGAGGATACCCAGGAACTGAGGGACAGGTTATCAGATGTTGTAAAGGCTGACCCTGCAAGCAAAGAGAAAAAAGGCCTGACATTTTTGCTGTGACATACAAAACTGGTAAAATAGCAAAAAGGGAGAGGAAAGGGTTTTTCACAGCAGAGCTGATTTTAATAACAAGTTGTCATTAAAACCATGAGATAAAAATAACGATAAGTTCCCAAGTGTATATGTATTTATGTTTCTCCCAAATATTCATTNACAATATATAATAGATAATAGATAATATATATAATTATATATCTCATATTATATATAAGTTCTCTCTTTCTTTATAGTAGGTAGTGCTAGGACTAGGGGGAATGGACACAAGCTTGAGGAGGGCAGATTTAGGTTGGCTGTTAGGCAGCAGTTGTTGGCCAGGAGGGTGCTGAGCCACTGTGCCAGGTTGCCCAGAGAGGTGGTGGCAGCCCCAGGCCTGGCAGTGTTGCAGGCCAGGCTGGCTGGGGCTGGGAGCAAGCTGCTCTAGTGCCAGCTGTCCCTGCCCAGGGCAGGCACAGGGCTTGGGACTATATGATGCATCTGTCTGTCAAGGTAAACTTACTGGAGTTATGTATACTAACCAATCATAGGCAAATCCTTAAAACAAAACTATAAGCAAAAAACTGGGAAGAAAAAAGCAAGCTATTATTTTTTTTTTAATAAATCTCTTTAGAGATAATTCTCAAATCAGAAAGAGAGCTACTCTTGATTAATTCCTCCTTTGCTTAATTAAACAAGTAAAACAGGAGAGAAAAAGTAAAACCCAAGTAAAACAGCCCAGTCAGAGGAAGGAAAAATTGTGTCTGTTCAGCAGTAGAAACGGTCTTGAACCAAATCCTTACCCCACAACTGAACCAAATCCTAACTGCTGGGAAGTTGGGATCCAGAGCCAAACCGTAAAGATAACACTCAGAGAGCAGAGCAAAAGGCTTTACAAATCAGGAGATCTCTGAGCATTATTCCACTACAGGGAAAGCAGGATGCAAATCTGGGTTTGAAGAGAAGGTTTCCATTTGGCTCTGTTCCACGTGGCTACCATGAGCCCTGTGTGTGGATACTGGAGCTCAGGCACCCAGACATTATGCATTAAAGAGTTTTAATTGGATTTATATGCTTCATGTCTGCTAATTCCTTAGGAAACAGACTTCTTGTTATAAATATACTACTGAAGGCTAGCCACTTCCATCTTAGATGGCTGAGAGTGGCTGAGATGAGAACACTCTGGATATAATTATAAATATATAGCAGTGATTGACTTGCTTTGTTCTACACAGAACAAAGTATGTGATTGCTTCTTATGAGGAATTCCATAAGGGTCCTTTCCTCCTCCAATTGCAATGGTCTCTAATTGCAACTCAGTACTCTAAGAAGTCTCACATAGCACGTTTGCCAGTGCCAAGGAAACATGCTGGAGTAATGCTGGGGCAACCAAAACCACATATAGCAGCATGTATGCACTTGGCTGTCAACTCTCAGATGGATGGAAAGACACCTCTCAATTGTACATGCAAGGTACTTTTCAAATGCATCAGAAGAAGTAAAAATGTCTGTGGAGTTTCAGTAAAACTGTTATTTCTCTCCTGATATGTTGGAGGACTTTTTCTTATTGAAGGACACCAGACCTAAACAGAGTGAAGGCACTAGAAGGTACTCATCTGCAAGAGCAGTATATTTTACTCTTTGTGCATGCTTCTAGTTGCCCAGAACAATCACATCCTATGCTAGCATATGGCTCCCAGATTAGGGAAAAAATGGTTGCCACAGTTCATCATCTTCCTCACTTACTCATTTGCCATATTGCAAGCAAATGCAGAACTGTACCCTGCATATAGTATACATACAACTAATTTTAATAAACTATTCCTTCATCCTCTGACACTGTCCTCAGGATTCTCTTCAGAAGAGAAAGACTTTAACAGCCAGCTCTCATACTGAAGTTCACCTTGTTCAGTTTGTCACTCCCAAAGGAGGACATCACACCAGGGAGAAATGGAATTCTTGGAGAGAAGGTGCCTTGCTCCAAGCAATTCTGGCAAGGGAAAACTTAGCACTGTCTTCAGCAACAACTGGCCTAGGATCTAAGGTGACATGAAGCGAGGTAATCCCCCAGAAGTAAGTGAAAGGATGGCATCATCCCAGCTGAGAAGTCACTCCAGAGATTCTGCAATCTAAGGAACTGCTCTTAGAGCAGACATGTATGAACAAGCCCACCTAATCACATTTGGTTGAAGAGCAACTCATGGTTAAAAATAAGTGTGTTTTCCCTGCACAAGTCCAAAGAGCTTATGACCAGAAATAATGCTCTTATCTTAGCAACACTGTATGAAGTTAGAGGACAAGACAAGGGCACTGCCAGTCGCTCGGCAGATAGAACTGCTTTACCTCAAGTGGCTGTTGGATATCAGGCAGGTCACAAAGTCAGCATGCAAAGTATAATGCTACACAAGTTTAGGCTAGTCAGCAATCCCACAGGATGGGTTTGAGATCTATTTCCAGTGGCAAATTAAGACATACAATTTGTCCCGTGAGCATCCCCACAAAGAACAACTCTGTCTTGCTATTACTTTTGTGACTGCCAAAATATGCAAACCATGTGATAAAGCATTTGAGCTGAACTGCCTCAGCAAGAAAAGCACCTTTTAGAGACCAAGAAATAACAATCAAACATCAATTTTCCGGGGAGCTGTGGACTTTTCTTCCTGTAGAGGCAAAGCAGATTAACCACGGGGTGATTGAAGATGCTCAGAAGCAAGTCCTCTGTTCACAGAAGGCTGAAGGGGCAGCAGATGGCACACACATCTACATAGTGCTTTACAAATGGTGCCTGGCCCCATGCAGTGACTCCTACCAAGAGATGGGGAGCCTTAGCTTGTTCTCAGCACCATGGTAATGAAGTTGCCTGTCTTTCAGCCATCCAAAAGAGGAAGCAGAGATAGTTCATTTCTGATGACAAAGGCTGTACAGGCATGTCTAGAGCTGCCTCCTGAACCACCCACACCAGTGCCATAGGCATTTCAGATGTCCAGGAGAGTTGTAAACTAACAAGTATTCTTTGTCATTATAGGACTTTGTGGCAGAGAGACACACCAGAGAAATGCTTCAGAGTACCACAGTACTGACTATGGTCCTCCTTTTTCTCAAGCAGAACTAGGTTACCACAGTTTACTTCATGAGCATGTTTTCCTACCTCTGCTCTGTGTTGCCTGGCTGTCATCTCCAAGATCATCTTCTCCTCCATAGGTTCGAATAGGGGATCGGGCATAGGAATGCTTTTGGATAAGGCTCTCCACACTTTCTCTGTGAAAGGAAACAACCTACTGAATCAATAACATCCTAATTCATTGGTTTAAATACAATGAACATACTGCCTTTTCCTTGTTCAGATCATAGCTTTCTCACACAGACTCTCCAAAATGACTTAACAAAAGTACATTAACTCATAGTACATTACTGGAAATGCTGAACTGGGTCTGTAGTGTTTTAACATTGCTGATCAATCCTTCCCTGTGTGGTACTGCTTCTTCAACAAAGCAGAGTGAACTTCCCGCTGCATTTCCTACATGTGGTCTCAGAAAGTGAGTGTAAGACCAGCCCTCTTTGAAAACACAAACTCTGGGCTTATTTGTGTGAATAATCAGTCTGGGTTCAAAGAGACACCTATGGCCCAGCTCCTTTCAACAAGATTTCACACCACACATAATCATAGAATCCTAGAATGGGCAGGTTGGAAGGGAGCCTAAAGATCATCTAGTTCCAACCTCCCCACACTGAGCAGGGATGCCAATCACTAGCCCAGGTCACCCAGGGCCACATCCAGCCTGGCCTTGAACACTGCCAGGGATGGAGCAGCCACAACCTCTCTGGGCAACCTGGGCCAGNGCAGAGCTGGACCCACCCTTTAGTCCTAAGGTTCATCTGCCAGGGCCTAGCAAGCTTAGACGCTGGCAGCAAAGCCCTTAGGATGGAGGTTTAACCTCTTAGCTGGAAGGCCTTCCAGGGCTAAACGAGCTCCATCTGCCCGGGTTTGGAATCAGAGTTGTCCTTCTCCTAGGATGACTGCCAGAAGGCTAATGAGCTCATCCTACCCATCCAAGGATTCTAGGAACATGGGTATCACTCCCCACACTTTCCCGTGGGCAATGAGTTTAATGCTCCCTCTGCTGTGGGCACAGTTATGGCACCAGGGGCCACAGGAGACCACAAGGGATTTTCAGACTGTGCCTGACTGCGAATATACATTGCTGGCTTATATCCAGCTTTTCATCTATCAGGTGCTTTCTCATTTTCAGAAATCAGGGACAAGAGACAGATGTGTCTGGAGGCAGCTAAGCTCCAGCCATGCTCTCTCAGCATCAGCGGCAATGCCAGTTTGTAGCAGGAAGTCTACAGATACTCCTGGTCTTGTGCCACGTCTATTCTGGGAGGTTAGACATGTCTGCCAGGCTCCTGCCTCTCTGGTGGCACAAAGCACTGAAGTCACCCAAACAATTTTTAGATAGAAGGAAGGCATATCTGCACGATAAGCCATAGCAGTTTGTAAGGAAGATCCAACCTTACACATTCCCAGCGTGTTTCCATGTAAGTAGGTGGCATTATACTAAAGATGAATGCAGCCTAGGCACATTTCCAACACAGCTTTGACCTTCTGTTCCCATTTCAGAAATCTAGGTGGTGATAGCTATTTAAATCTGCTGCTGGCTAAAGACCTTGTCTGAGTTTACCATTTGGCCATTGACACTTGCTAATGCCCTTCGCTTGGAGAGGGTGGCTCTTGTAGAAATTCCAAGGAAAGATATTTTCCAAGTAACATGATCAATCACAATGGCACACGTTTTCCTTTCCTACAGCAAGTGCATTATGGCCATTTTGTCCTTGGTCTATCACTGGCATCATTACTTATGCTAGTCTCCTCAGGAAATAAATAAATAAATAAAAAGGGGATCTTATCAAAGTGATTTACTCGTGTCAGGATTGGAAGTGGACTGAAAGCAGTGGCAGTCCCTACAAAGAGGAGGATATAATTGAATTACTGCCTTTTAAGTGATTGAAAACAGTAGGCATATCGGGGCTATCTCGAAGAAGATTTTACAAAGAAAAAGACAGATGGCATTGTTTACATTATGTGCTGAATGCCTCTTGAAACTTCTTTTTTTCCCCCTGAAGCAGAATGTGAAATGCAGAGAATCTTACTTCACCAAAAGGACTGTGTCAGATGAGTACAGAATAATGGAATAATGAATGAGGCCAGTGTTGTCAGACTGATTTTGATACCAGTCTATAAACGTATTCATAACCAAAAAAAATTACTGATCTTTAAAGGTTTGAAATATAAATATGATTCCAGTGATTGTCTGTATTGTCTCTATTGACTTTCTTTCGAGTAAAGGTCTGCTTATTATGACAGACATTACAGCATGTAATGATATCCTGATGCAACAGAAACAATGCAGGCTCTACTTTTATTGCAGTGGGCCAAATTCATCTCTAAAACATTGGATCCTGTGGTGGTTTGGGGATAAACTCACCCCAATAAATTTACATTTGAATTACCTTCAGGGATTTAAAGCTGAAAAATGCCCACAATTATTACAGAGTAAATTCTTTCCAGATGGGTTTGTATGGTGGACAGAGAACTCTATTATTCTATACAGTTGTCTTCTTTTAAGGGAAAATGGGAGATGACTTCTTAGTGAACCCTGAATCTGCAGAGTTTGAAACCAGGGAGCTATGTAGTAGGTTTATTTCTTTATTTCTAATGTTGTATGTTGCAGGTAAGTAGCCTAAAGTTTTTAGAAGATTAATCTCATTCATTGGCACAAAAAGCAAAGGTTTTTATGGCACAGTGAATGGTCTAATGAGGAAATTTGGATCAGGGAAAGCAACTAATTTCACAAAAGCGGTTCCTTTGGTGAGATTTAATATTGAGAACTATATATGCTTTTCTTTCCTAACTATATTGGTAGCTTATGCTTTAATCACAACATGCCTCCTGATTTTTCATATTAGAAGTTGAGGTTGTGAATCACATCATGAAGGTAAAGCATTGGGATTCACACCAGAATTCAGGCACCTGCTCCCCCAGCCTTCAAGTGGACACTCTTCTTTCCACATACAACACAAGCTGCATAAAACCCTCCAAACAGGCCTAAGAAATACAAAAGGCTGAGCAGGAAACTATCTAAGTGTGGAAAAGGAAACAAAATAAAACAAGAAGTGGTGTATGTTCTCTACACATGAAAGTATATCTCTGAATTATCCACCTAGAAAAACAAAAGCTGAAGTCTGCACTCAGGTCTCCCTCATCCTGTACAAGTGACCTAAATTAAGGGATAATCTTTCCTTCCTGCTGAGTTTTGAAGGAAGGAGGTTGTGGTCTCTGTACCATGTTCAGATATTTCATGCTCAGAGAACACCACTTGGAGATCAAGTCTTCTTGGAGAAGAAAGGGGTTGCAACTCCTATAATCTATGGAAACACGCGGAGTTTCACAGAATCACAGAATGTTAGGGGTTGAAGGGCCCTAGAAAGATCATCTAGTGCAACCCCCCTGCCAGAGCAGGAGCACCTAGACCAGCTCACACAGCAATGTGTCCAGGCAGCTCTGCAATGGCTCCAGACAAGGAGACTCCACAGGCTCCTGGGCAGCCTGGGCCAGTGCTCTGGCACCTGCACTGCAAACAACTTCCTCCTCAGCTTAATACTAAACCTCCTGTGCTCCAACTTGCTCCCATTCCCTCTTGTCCTACCATTGGATGCCATGGAGCAGAGCCTGGCTCTCTCCTCCTCACACTCACCCTTCCCATATTTCTAAGCATTGCTGAGGTCTCCTCTCAGTCTCCTCTTGTCCAGGCTGAAGAGACCCAGCTCTCTCAGCCTGTCCTCCTAGGGCACATGCTCCACTCCTTTCAGGATCTTGCTGGCCCTGTGCTGGACTCTCTCCAGCAGCTCCCTATCCTTCTGGAGCTGAGGGGCCCACAACTGGACACAGCATTCCAGGGGAGGCCTCACTAGGGAGGTGAGGCAACCCACATAGGTTGGAAAGAGGAGGGCAACCTCCTCCAGCCTTCACAAACAGAGGGTGCCAGCTGTCCTACCCAAAGTAAGTGTGTAGGAGAAAGCAAAAGTTTAACAACAAAATCTGTGTGCCTGTGAAATGTGGTGGTAAGTGAAGGAACAAAGCTGGCTCTCTGGAATACAGCCTCCTTTGATTTTTCGACTGAGGCCAAAAGGACTTCAATCTCAACATCTTCCTGAAAATTGTTCTAGAAGTGCAAAGTGTTTAGGATATCCAGGTGCTCTCTAGAGTGGACCAATAAAACAAGATTTTTTTGAAGTCCTAATGTATTATACTAATAATACTAGCACTAGGAGGGAAGGAAAGTAACATAAACCTCTAGTTTTACAGTTCTGTTATCAACATCTTCATGTGCCTAGCTCAATGTGCTTCAAAGGGCTTAACTTATATATTACTGACTTAAATCAATATTTGCCATTTTGTGATTCTGCTCAATTAAAAAACAAAACAAAAAATAACCAAGTGAAGAGTATGGTGGAAGTTTTTTAAAAGCTTCTTTTTAGTATTATCAGAGCTGATCCACACTAAACTGGCTGAAGAAAGTGACTTCCAGTTACTCAGTACTCAACTTCTGTTACTCATTTTGTGATCAGACCTGACAATTTTTACAGTTTCTTCCATTAGCAATAAATTAGCAATAAATCTTGTTTTGAGAAGTCAAGACCTGCCAGATGGATAAAGAAAGATGTCTTCTTTCTGTCAAATTTTTTTTGTGTGGTCTTCCAACAATTATCAGTCTTCCAGACTGCATTCAGCCAATACCTTGCAAATACCCAGAAGAGGGGAAAACCACACATAGACATAATATTTTACTATGATTAAGCTGTGCTATGTGTACAACTGGATAATAGTAGCAGATGATAGACTGGAGAACAGCAAGTTAGGGTCTGAAGCTGCCTGAGAAAAAGAAGGAACTGTGTGCCAAATAGACAGGAAAAAGCTAAGCTCTCATTTGCTAGCACACTCACAGAGAAGGTGCTGAGGCAGGACAAATGTGAGGAGATGTCCTAGGGAAAAGGAGCTCAGGATGATCCCAATGATCTACAGAACCACACCTTGAGCCCAAGCCTGTGCACAAACCTCTGCTTATTATGTATGGAAGAAGCACTTCTTTGTGCAAGATATAACCAGCAAGATTTGAACCAGGAATGCAAGGAAGTGAAGGGTTGGGAGAATTTAGCCATTAGCTGAGTTCTTAGCCTTGTTTTCAGAGTCCTGTATATATGAGTAGTCTCAGGGGATCAAAAGTAGATAGAAAAACCCTCCTGTAGCTAACAAATGAAGGGGTAGAGTGTACCCTCAGCAAGTTTGAGGATGATACCAAGCTTGGAGGAGTGGCATCCAGCAAGGGGAAGTGTAAGTTACTGCATGTGGGAAAGAACAACCTCATGGATCAGTACAGTCTGGGAACTGATGTGTTGGAGAACAGCCCTGGGGAAAAAGCTCTGGGAGTGCTGGTGGCTAGGAGGATGCCCATGAGGCAGCAATGTGCCCTTGTGGCCAAGAGGCCAATGGCATCCTAGGATGCATGAAGAGGAGCGTGGCCAGCAGAGCCAGAGAGGTTCTTCTCCCCTCTCCTGTGCCCTGGGGAGGCCTCCCCTGGAATNCATACTGGGATACTGTGATTTACTAACACTTTACAGCCTAACCCAAAGACCTTGCCATGGATTTGAACTGGGAGGCAGCAGAAAACAGAGGTGACTTGGGAAGCAGCTGAGGAGCAAGGTCCTGCATGAGGATGCTCACTTCCTTTGGCTGTTAATCCAACTTACAGAAATTCTCTTGAGGGATTGTAAAGCACCAGATTACCCTGAGCAGGATCTTTACTAAAGATGAAAGAACAGTGCTCACTACTTTGTAGGTGGAAGCAGGCATCTCCTTGATGATGCTTGTGTCATTTCTTTTCTGCTCCTTTTGCTGTTACTCTGCTTCAGCTGTGTATTCACAGTAGCCTGGAGATCCCCATGACCCTAATTCTGAAGCTGATGAGCACAAGCCCTGGTGCCATGGAAGAGGCCCCAGTGCACTGTCAACACTGATGCTGCTATGTGCCTGTATGCCCCTGCAGCTATGGATCTTCCTAAATTTGGCAGAAAGAACACCCAGGGGATGGAGAGATGAAGCCTACCTTCTCCCTTTAGGACAGGGAGGTTTAAGGCAATATATTTGGGTTTGACAGAAGGTGTTAGAAAAGCTAATCCAGAACTAGCTTGGCCTGGAATTAGCATCCATCTTAGCTCTATACTGTGGCTCCAAAGTGGATGCAGTTGATGTACTAGCAGCTACTTGTTCCACTGGAGCCAAGGTCAACCTCCTTTGAAGGCAACGTGCAAAAGCTAGGCTGTGGTGAGAAATTAATTCATATTTTCTGCAGAAGTTACTGTCTCAGGAATGGCTACATGAGATACAAATTTCAGAGCACATTTGAACAACCTGCTAGTCCTTTCTCCAAGCAAAATTACTATCCAAGAGCTAGGTAAGCAAAAAGGTAAGGATATCCTTAGAATTTGCTCCTTCTTCCAGGTGTCTTGGTTTTGCTTGGGTTTTTTGTTTGTTTCTTTGGGGTTTTATTTTGTTTTTTCTTTCTCTTTACAAGGAAAAGGCAACGTTAAGGAAAAAAAAAATAACATAAGGCAAATAATAAAATAATAAACCTGACAACCATGTTTTGCTTGGCCCATCCAGTTCAGTGCAAAGGAAAATACAGCACAGGATATAAAGTGTATGAATTATCAGTTTGCAGGCGGAATGACTTCTTTAGTTCTGCATTTCAAAGGTTTCCTTTTTTTTGTAGCTGCCAGTTAGTATGTTTGGAAAAAAGCCCAGATAACAGAAGACCTCAGAAGTGAGGTGAGGTGAAGACAGATGGAATAAATGGGCTGAGAAGGCACAAAAATAAACTTGTCAGAAGTTGCACTGTAATAGAACTCTTTTTTTTTTTTTTTAAAGGGAAAAGATGACTAATTTGCCCAAGATACAAGTGCTAAAAACAAGTCTGTAAAAACAAACAAACAAACAAGAAAAACCACCTAATTAAAAAAAACAACAACCCACAACAACAAAAAATCTACCTCACAGCAGGAGGAACAAATCTATTTCTGTAACTGCAGCTAAGAGTGAACAACACAATCTATCAGAAGCACTGCTGAGGGATCACTCAGCCTTCACCTTCCTCTGGCTTTTCATTGCCATTTTATGTATGTATAAGGACATATTAATTTACTACATATAACTACTCTTGTACTACTAGATGAATAGTACAGGCTGACCATAGGAACCTAATTCCGTTCTGACACGCTACAGACCAAATCCTCCACCAGAACAAAGTAGCTCCATCCCACTGCTTAGAGTAAAACTAATCAGTTCTGACTAAGGAAGAACCAGGATCCATCAGACTTTATTGGCTCATGGGAGCTGGAGTTTAATTTGGCCCAAAAAGTACTTACAGAGCCACCAAACACTTTCACACAAAGTCAAAACTATTGGGTAAGTGTTGGATGAATGAAATACTCCAAGCATATATTACAATTTCAAGAAAGAAGGGAAAGGAGGATTAAATGATGAAAAAAATCTAGGTTTAGAAGATTGCAGGAGAAAGAACAAGCTTATCTCTGAAGTGGTGCTTACTGATGACCTCACCATAAACTTCTGGCTGCTGCTGTCAATTCTAGAAGAGCTATAATACACCTAGAGGTGACATAGTCTGGCAGAAGCCATGCCATGGGAAAAGTAATGACAGTTATGAAGAAGGAGCATGAGGTTGTTAAATATACCCACCCCACTTCTCTCAGCTGCAAATAAAAATGAGAAAAAACAGGTGTATTTATACAGAGAAGAAAAAATAACATTACATGTCTCTCACCTGGGAAAAAAGCACATACTTGCAGATGTATATTAAAGCTCTTTCTCTGTTTCTTTTATCACTGAATCTAGTGGCACAATTAAACATATCCAACCCCTCAGAGCTCCACTTCACCCAGTGACTGCCAGGCACAGGATGAGAGGTGAGGACAGGGCTATACTGTGAAGCTGGGGCTGGGCAAGTCCCTGACAAACTTCCTGTGAGGTGGAAACAGTGGGTCTGCTCTGACACATCATCCCCTCCCCTGCTGCACACACTGCACCTGCACCAGGCCAGCGTAAAACACTAGCCAAAAGAAAGTCTTTTTATACCATTTGCACAAGTAAAAAAGGCTGATAACAGAAATGAAAATGAGCCAGGTAAATGAGTGCTTAAAAGCTTGAGAACTGAAGAGGTTTCAGCTGGCATGGAGGCTTTGCTCCTGCAGAAAAGGAAGGATTGCCTGATTAACACTAAACAAAGTTGGATGAATGGGATTTGAAGGCAATGCTTCGGGAGTCTAAATGTAAGCAGGTAATGCTTTCTAGAGGTTCCAAGGCATAAAAATCAGCTGCAGTGGTCTGCAAGGGATGATGCAGAAAATACAGACATTCCATCTACCCCTCTGGAGCAGCAGCTGAAGGCTGCAGTAACCTCAGCACCAGGGAACAGCCATTTAGGCACCAGAGTCCCTGGTGTTTCTTCTTCAGGACTTCACTTCTTTTCCCAGCCTAAACATCAGAGATGATCTCCAGTGGCTGGTTGCTGGGACACAGTTACAGGCTTGAAAGGTTTTGTGTTTTTCTGTATTTATTGCACTTAAAAGATTTTATGTTAATCCAATGGCTAACTAACTGCCAGAAGACACTAGGGAAGAACAGACTGCACATAGGAATGAAATCTGTAGTTCTCAAACTCCAAAACCCTTGACAGAAAGGACAGACTTCACATAGAATCCTAGAATCCTAGACTGGTTGGGTTGGAAGGGCCCTCTGGAGCTCATCTAGTGCAACCCCCCTGCAGTGGGCAGGGACATCCCCAACTAGAGCAGCTTGCCCAGAGCCCTGGCAAGCCTCACCTGCAATGCCTCCAGGGATGGCAACTCAACCACCTCCCTGGGCAACTTGGGCCAGTGTTNCAGCCTGGATTGATAGTGGAATGAAATCTGTAGCTCTCAAAATCCAAAACCCTTGACAGAAAGGGACTGATTGTCTACTCATTGTGTTCACACTCCAAAGGCACCTTCTTGATTTGCTAGTTAGAAGTTTTGAATATTCAGCAGTACATACACTGAGAGGAAGTCCTCCTCGACATAAATTACCATAAGCAACCAGACTAAGAACTAGCTGAGGAAAAAAGATAATCTCTGGAGTTTGACTTGGAGAACTATGGCAAAGCCCTGCTTAATCCCAGACATGGGAGTAGGTTGGAGAGAGTACATATTTCTGGCTTTTGGAAAGGAGCTTTCAGGAGTCAGGGAAGTTCTCTAGAGCAGCAGTAAGCAGGGGGAAGCGGGAGCTCTGTGGGATGAGCCAGGCAGGGATGGAAGAGAGGACTGATGCAGACAGCACAGCATTAAGCACATGGCTTTGAGTGCTCCCTCAGCCCAGCAGTGCCTGTATCCAAGCATTAGCATCCATTTTGCTACAGCCTTGTAAGCCAATGCAATGTATTTCTACATCTCAGACAAAGTTCCTCAGGGGAAAAATCAGAATCTGATTACCATGCAAATCCAGCTGGGATGCAGCTCTCTTTTCCCATCCCCCAATCCTTCCTTTCTCTGCCTGAAAATTACTTGAGTGTGCAGCCATATCTTTCCATATTGCCTCCTGAAGTATATATCTACCTCCCAGAAGTAGATTATAGGACTGTGTAGATGGGTATACTCACTTAGCTCTCTTTAACAGTTATAAGTCCCCATCCTGAACTTGCCTGAGTCAGAGAGGCAAACCCTATTCAGATTATGATTATGATCTGTCAGCTCTTGTTTGATTATTATTTCACAATTCAGTAGTTCTCTTGACTTACACTCTTGAAATGGTCACCTTGTTCACTGGATTGTTTGCATGATACTTAATTGTGATGGGTTTATTTATCTGCTTATTTTTAAAAGGCTAATTCTTCACAATAACTCTAAATTCAGACTCAAAATAATAAAAGTTAATCTGATGGGTCCTGACTTTACATCCTTCATGGGGTTGGCAGTTTTTTCTTAAGCAGAAGCATAAAGCTATTCCCATCAAGCCTATCTCCAGAGTGAATTTGTTCATTATAAAACCTGCATTAGTCTTTTTCACAGAGGTTAACATTACAAAAACAAAAAGATCACTCTCATCCACATTACTGCATCTGGCATCCCAGAGCCAACACCACACTTCATTAAGCTTCACATTCTGATAATTGCTGCTAAATGTTCAGTTTTTCAATCACAACCACCGTGGGAGCTTTTTGATATCACAAGTCATGTCAATAGCATGTAAAAAGATCAAAAGATGAATCAGCAACTTATCTAAACCACAGCAGCCCCAGATAAAGTCTGCCCTTTTGCCTTAAAGTGATTGCCACAAGTAATGGATGGAAAGAGTAGGTTGTGGAAGGAATCACACATCCTACTGAATATCTGATACACCAACTCAAAGACTTTTTCCAGTGGTTTCCATGTGTAGCTAGCTACAAGTACAAGGAAACTGGTGTCAGGTATTTAGAGAGGAACAAAAGAAAACACAGTCACTTCCATAGCTTTGCTGTTGCCTACCTCCTCTACCAAATATCACTACCTTTACATGTATTCTTTGAACTCCAATCCATATCATGCAAACAGATTTAATCCTCAAGGCATTTGCAGCTTGAATTTCCTACATAAGGATCATAAATCTGGAGTGGGAAGCCTGAAATCGTTAAAGTCACAGATTTATAAAATCATATTCAATTAGGTTAAAAAAGTGCAATTTCTGTCATCATGTCATAAAAAGATGTGTTTTTTCTCTCAGATCTACCATAAAGAAAAGCTCCCTATATTGTTACAGATAGAGGCTGTTTTCAATCAGTTACAAGGAGCAATCCAATTACTGGATGGTTTAGTGCAGTAACTGACTCCAGACTAATTTAATTTCTTTAGGTCTCTAAAGATCAATTGATCTGATTTGTTTCCCTCCCCAAAGGCTGTTTAGGAAAAAGCAGGCTTAAATACCTGGAAATGAAATACAAAGCTCTGTACACTTTCACACTACTTAGGTCATTTGGAAAAGCTGGAAGTGGTGATAAATGAGTGCTCTCTTGGCCCCAACATCCCAGGATGCTTTACAGGAGCACTGCACAGCACCACACATTATGCATGCATGTGCCATAGGATTAGAAAGCAGTGCCTGCGAGGTATTTTAACAGCTTCTACCTAACTGCTCCATTTGAAAGAGCTGTGAAAATGTGCATTTGACCTGTGTAGTCTTTTCCCTGGCAAATTAATGTTTGTTGTCAGACAGGGATCTTAAAGAAATAACTGTTCCCAACAGAAGCGAGCAAGAGTCACGCTGTACTTCCAACGTGTCACCTACAGCCACGTCAGATAGCAAGAGAGAAACCCTCCCTGTTGTCACATCTAACTTTGCTATTTCTTTTGCTTTATATCAGATTTCTTTAGCAATTTTGCTGGGGCTAAAATGAAATCTACAGAAGCAGAGGGCACTGAAAGAATGCCATTCACCTCTGCCTTAATATTTGAACAGAGGAACTGACTAAACCCCTTGGCATTTCTGGATCATAGCAGATAACTATAGGACATTTGCAAATAGTCTTTTAGCAGCCTTCTTGTGTGTCACACTTTTACTATCTCATCACTTGATGTGTCATGAAGCAGGTTTGGGGTTTTTAAACACCATTGTTCCCTAATCAGAGCTAAGCTTTCCAATTTAAGTCAAAATTAGACCTTAGCCAAATTTGGACTCTCAAGCCCAGAGTTTTATCATCGTTTCAATACTTCTCATGTTCTTTTTCTTGTATTTACTGCAGGTTTCACATTAGGCTGCCTTATCTTCCATGGTAATGCTTGTTCCTGCTCTAGGCTGCCTGTCTCAGGCTCTATTCTTACACTTATGAATAAGCAAAAGGACACTGAGGTTGATGCTCAGCATTTCTGACTCCCTGCCATGTGCTGCTGTAATAAGATGTCCTCTGGAAAAATTCCCTTCCTATCCAGCACCATAATAGTAGGTTCATCTGCACAGAGGTAACTAAGTTTTTCTCCACACTTATCTTTTCTGACTCTGTCATGAGATGTCACTTCTCAGTAAAACAAGGAAACTGAAATGTGAAAATCTCATGACAGGTATTTTCTTGACTATTTATTGCATACAAACCTGAGCTTTAGATGTTGTTTACCTGAGTATTCTGTCAATACAGTAGGCTATGCTATTTTAGTTAAGACTGCTTTGGGTTTGTTGTTTTTTTTTTATTTTCAAGGAAGGCTTACACTTAGGAAGCAATTTTAGCATCTTTGCAAGGGTGCACTGCAGTCTGCAAGCTTCCTTTCCCCAAATTAATATTCTTTTACCCAATTACCCAATGGCTCATGAAGGATCCAGTCCCTAGTAAGGTATAAAAGATGCACTATTTCCCATCCATGGATCTGCTTAGATTAATGTACTGTTGAAATGCTGTCAAGACTTTCTCTAGCTGTAGGAATATGACTTCATTGTGCAGCTTGGCCCCTGTATGCACCCATGAAAGATGATTCACAGATCCTTCCAGATATCCCCACATAGGAGCCTGGAGGGTTTTGGCCTCTCCAAACTTTCTGGTTTCATGCTTATAGAAAAATTTGGATGTGCTGTATCCATCTCCATTGAGTTCTCTTCCAGCCTAAAGGATGCAGGCAGCTTAATTTGCTTTGTTTGCCAAACTATTTGACAAGATATCATAAAAATGAGTTACCAAGAGGTTGACATTTCTTTTCTGCTCAGCTCTGGGTTAATGCTTCTGTCCTTATCACAACAGTTGCTTATAATGAGCTCTACACACATAGAGCTCCACAGTTTCCAGATCAAGGTTTCCCCTGATGCAGCCTGCAGTACATTTTTGGTGAAACAAAAATGGCATCTTTGTCATCAGAGTGGGAGTTATGGGATTCATCCTGATAGCAATAATTGCTGACAAGCTGCTCTAGTTGGGGATGTCCCTGGCCACTGCAGGGGGGTTGCACTAGATGAGCTCCAGAGGTCCCTTCCAACCCAAACCACTCTAGGATTCAGTGTCTGGGACAGCTGAAATGTATTTGGGGAAGCTCCCCTCTCTCTTTTCCACTGTGTGGAGCAGTGGAGAGCTATAAAGATGTTGCTCACCA
The DNA here is from genome assembly GCA_013396975.1 of Bucco capensis. Classification (NCBI taxonomy): domain Eukaryota; kingdom Metazoa; phylum Chordata; class Aves; order Piciformes; family Bucconidae; genus Bucco; species Bucco capensis. Next base: position 31,205 of record VWZO01003722.1, on the reverse strand, counting down.
GACCAGTGCCCTTGTTTCCCACTGACCCAGTTCACATCCCTCAATAGGATTAGATGGCATTCTAAGAAAAATGCTTTTCATTCTGAGTTGTAAAATTGACATTGTCTACCCTTCAGGAAGCCCCCTCAAAAAGATGAATGTATTGGCCCCAACTGGAACAGATGTCAAAACTCAAACCAGCTCTTTCTTCATAAAGTTTATAAGTATTTTTAAAGGAGGTGGAGGAGGCTTACTACATACAACAAGATAACCTTAAAATGCACAGCTTCTCAGGAGTTGAAAGGATGCTTTTCCTGCAAACTCTCTCTTCTCTTTATCTTATCTGCATGGAAAGTAAACAGAAAGTCTCCATTACCTCTCGATATCAGTGAGTCTGGAAGAGTCCCGGAATCCTTTAGCAAAAGGGTTGCTGTCAATTTTCAACTTGGTTATCTGGAAACACACAAAAGAGCGACGCGACATGAATGTAGTGTTGAGCTATTGCAGCGTGCAAAGTGTTAACCAATCCATTCCCCTGACTCCACTGCTAATTTTATCCACACTCCTTCTGCCTCTGCATGTGTGCTGCTCTTGAGGTGCTGCAAGGCTGGGGAGGCAAAGCAGCTTGTATCACACACACAGCAATGGGAAGACCAAAGGGCACTGTGGGCTCAGCCTTCATGTTACCCCAAGCAGGAGAAACCAATTTACAGACAGCACTACTGCTTCTCAGGCACAGTCTGAGAATCCCTTGGGATCTCCTGTGGCCCCTGGGGCCATAACTGTGCCCACAGCAGAGGGAGCATTAAACTCATTGCCCACAGGAAAGTGTGGGGAGTGATACCCATGTTCCTAGAATCCTTGGATGGGTAGGATGAGCTCATTAGCCTTCTGGCAGTCATCCTAGGAGAAGGACAACTCTGATTCCAAACCCGGGCAGATGGAGCTTGTTTAGCCCTGGAAGGCCTTCCAGCTAAGAGGTTAAACCTCCATCCTAAGGACTTGGCTGCCAGTGTTCAAGCTTGCTAGGCCCTGGCAGATGAACCTTAGGACTAAAGGGTGGGTCCAGCTCTGCACATGCTGTATCTCACCTAAAAAAAATCCCTAGCACAGGTTCGAGGGTGCTATCTGCTATCCTCTTTTTATCAGCGCGCTTGGAAAAGGCGCTAACAGCACAAATCAAGTTGCCTTTTCCACGAGCAATTCACAGCACCCTGCTAACATCTCAGCTTCACTGGTGGGTCTGCACATCAACTAATAGGAGCCCAAAGGGAAGCTACTGCCTGCAGACCTGAAGACATTGCTTCAGTTCAAGCCCACCTTTTTCTTTTGTTTTCTTTTCTTTTTTCCCTCTTTTCTAGACCTACCAGCTATCACTTAAGGGCATTTTAATATTTTTCTGCCTAGGAAGAGGCTGAGGAAAGGAAGGAGAAGGGGAGGGTTGTAAGAGCTCTAGTTTAAAGGGACAGAGCCTGGGTTAGTCCTTTAACCCAGTCCTTTAAAACCATCATAGTCCAGAAAACTAGAGCTCTTACAACCCAAACTCTTCTCCCTTCTTCAAATGCAGCTACAAACCTGCTCAGGGTATCCTGTCAGCCCTCTCATTCTGCCAGAGAAACAGGCCAATCAGGATTCCCTCTGCTCCAAAGAATCAGGGCTCCCCTTAACTTTGCTGTGAAACTTTTCAAAAACAACAAAAGAAAAACCCACACCATTGCCCCTGTGAAATTTTCTAGATGTCCAAACAAGATTTGGTGAATAAAACCAGAGACATCATAACATTCAGATTTTCCAGCTATACTTCTTGTACAAATTAAAAGTAAAACTGTAAGTGAGAGTTAGAGCTTGACAAGGGATGGCACAGGAGTTGTTCCACGAGGCAGTGAATGCCTCTAAGTCTAGCAGAAGCCCCTGGAAATCAGCAGCTCTGGAATGTCATAGAATCATTCTGGTTGGAAGAGACCTTTAAGGCCATCAAGTCCAACCATTAACCCAGCACTGCCAAGTCACCACTAAATCATGTCCCTCAGCACCCCATCTATACATCTTTTCAATCCCTGCAGGGATGGTGACTCCACCATTTCCGTGGGCACCCTGGGCCAGGGCTTGACAACCCTTTCAGGGAAGAAATTATTCCTAGCTTCCAACCTAAATCTTTTCTGGTGCAACTTGAGGCCTTTTCCTCTTGTCCTATTGCTTGTTACTTGGGAGTAGAGACCAACCCCCATCTCACTACAACCTCCTTTCAGGGAGTTGTACAGAGCAACGTGGTCTCCCCTGAGCCTCCTTTTCTCCATGGTAAGCAACCCCAGTACCCTCATTCAGTCCTCATCCTCAGCTGGATGCTGTTGGCCTTTGCCATGTGGGCACACTGCTGGCTCATATTCAGCTGGCTGTCGAGCAGCATCCCCAGGCCCTTGTCCACTGGGCAGATTTTCAGCCACCCTGCTCCAAGACTGTAGCATGGCATGGGGTTGTTGTGACCCAAGTGAAGGACCCAGCACTTGGCCTTGTCGAACCTCATCCCATTGGCCTCGTCCCATCGATCCAGCCTGGCCAGATTCATCCTGAGTGGCTATGCCAGCCTGGGCACGCTCAAAAATAAGCCTGTATTGAAGGGGTCATTACCACACTTTTAATAGCTGGCCCTCAGGACTCAGAAAGAAAAGGGATCTTTTCCAAATACTCAAACAATCAAATGATCTCATCCAACAAAGGTATTTCAACATGGAGCGGATTCTTCTCCAAAATGAAATATAAAAAGAGTACAACTGAACCCAATTTTTCATTTTGAGAAAGAGGTCTTCTGGGAGGGAAAAATAGAGAGGGAGGAACAGTCTTACAAAGACAAAACAAACCCAAGTATTAATTACTGCTCTGCATTACATGACCAATGTGCTAGGCAGCTGCCACCCAACTGCTCTTGCATCCCTGAGCTGCTCCCACTCCTGCCTGGCATTTTGGGTCCGNGAGAGCACAAGGGATTGTCAGACTGTGCCTGTTGGGTCCGTGTAGGGTGAAGCTGTGTGGGGAAGCTCATGGAGGCACTACTTAGGAGGTGCTGCAGCTCACCAGGTGTTCCTGTGGGCTGGTCAAACAGCATGGGATCTCAGCACAGACTGAGACTTTGAGGTTGTCTCATCATACAGGTACAACTGGTGGAAACTACCCTGGACACTGGTCTTGCCACAGGATCTTGCAACAGCTCTGCAAGTCATCGTCTCGTTCTCCTCCCAAGATATCTCTCTATAAGGCCTTGACTCACAGTGATGTTGCAAAGAGGGGCAGGTTAGTGCCTCACGTCCAGTGAACATTTTTATGGCAGCATTCTGAAAACTAGCTTAAGAAAAGACAAGCTCTAACTAGTTCCATTGACTTAGATCACCAACACACTGAGCCAACTGCACTGCAGAACAATAAGGATTCCTATTCATCTCCTGAGTGTATTTTCACCAATCAAACTTCCATTTTCCTAATATTAAAGATTTGGTATGACATCACAAGAGAAAATTTCTGTGTCTACCAAAGCCAGATGAGACTCACAATCATTTATGGCCATAATTTTCCTGAGAGACTGTCTCACCAACAATCAGAGAACATCTGCTAGAAAGCATTTTAAAATGAAATCTGACCTACAATTCAACTCTGTGGCAGTGGTTTGACTGTTTAAATAAATGCATGCCCTTTAAATCCTAAATTATGAGATAGTTTGTTGAAAGTGTAATGTATTTAGCTTTTATCTAATAACCTCCAGAAATGTAATCAATCCCTCCTTAAAACAGTTCTGAAAGAAATGGCAAAAATGAAAAAAAAAAAAAAAAAAGGCTCCATTTTCATTAGTCATAAATAAAATGACAGCATCCACCTCTAAGGGTTCCAGAGATATTCCATTCAGAAATTTTCCAGGACTCAATGTATGTGCTTTGGGAAGACTACATTAGAAACATCTCTGGTGTAACTATCATCAGTAAACATGAAATAAATTCCAAGTTTAGCTGGTTTAGCGCCTGTTACTATTTTGCTGGTTTCTACAGAAGGTTATACGGAAAAACCAAAGTGCCTCCCCAAACTTTATATTCTTGAGATTACCAAGTGCTGAATGCATTTTCTGCAGCTACAAATCTGAGTTTAAAACCAATATGTTCTGATATTAAAGCCTTAAAGCAGGATGAGATCAGTCATAAAGACTGACTCAATACTACTAGTACTACTGTTATTTTCAGGGTTTCTTTAACCCTCTACACAGTAGGGTTTTTATTCATAGCAGTTAGAAATCAGTTAATTTTTTCTTCATATTAAGAAATACAGACTTCTTTAAGTAATCCAGCAGGTATATGGACTCTTGTGATGCTGCCTGCTCACACATTTGAACAGCACTTACATTTTTCCTGACTTGGAGGAACTGGAGAGAGCAGGAGGTATTTTTTTGTGTTAAATGCTATAGTCATGAAGCCCTTTAAGCATACTCTGAATTGTGCTGAAGCAAACAATGCATTTCCACTGACTTAACTATTATAGCCCTATCCACTGTCAAGCAGAGCCTCTTTTCTCCAATTGTTTATATACTTCCTAAAATTACTCATTAGCATTCCACTGTTATGATCTCCTCCATTCTGTATATATTATTCCCTGGCATGCAAATTGAAATTCAGACATCTGGATGTAATCTGGGCAGCCTCTGAAAAGCATATCTCAGAGTGATTTCCCTTACATTTGAGCCTTACAGCTTAATTAGTCAGCTTTTTAAGCCCCTGAAATCATCATGCACAAACCAGAACAACTCTCAGCTAATAGCTGGTGGTGTGAAAGATCACTGTAAATAAGAACTGCTCCTTAACAAGCTAGAATTAGAAAAGGACTAAATGATAGTATGCAAACAGCTTTGTATAGACAGAAGGGAATATAAATGAAAGCCTCTTTCATGTCATCTTTACTCCCATGAAAAAAAATCTTATGGCTCTTTGTCCTAGTTTGAGTCAAAATCAGGTATTCTATGCCATGTAAGTCACATTCAGTCCTTGAGGCTTTGATATCCAGCATGATCCTGAGCCTGAGTCCCAGCTGCTGCTGAAGTGCTCCTGCTCCAGCATCAGTGGGGAGGGAGTTACCATCCAGGGGGTTTGGTTCTGGTATTGGTTTTCTGTGTGTGTATATACTCTTCATTTTCTTGTTATTTTCATTAAAGAAGTTTTAAGTTTCATTTCCAATTCCTACGTCTCTCTCTCTCTGTTAATTTCCCCTTTTCCTCCCTGGAGTGAGGAAAAGTGGGATAATAGACACTCTCTGTCCCTGGGTTGTTGGTTGGCCCAGCCCTAACCCTTGACACTCTTTAAAGTTAGTATACATAAGAATTAGTCCTGCACATAAATGAGTTTGGGCATGGTCACTACTGACATTGGCATGGAAAGGTAGCCTGTAGCAGAAAGTTTCCCAGTTTAAGGAACACAACAACAAACAGCAAAAATAAGAACAAACCACTCTAGTTTAGTTTTCCTGCTTTCCTCCCTTGCTTTCCTGGGGAAATGGAGTTTTCAGTAGGGTGGGATGAATTAAATCTGTGAAAATTAGCACCTGTACTCACCAGTTGGTTCTGGTAGGCAGTAACAGCAGTAAAAACTGTCTCTGGAAAGATGAATGTCCTGAACTCTTCAGATTTCAGATTTAGCAAGGAAGCTGTGTGATCCTTCTTCTTAATAATGTGGACCCTTGGCTGGTACTTGTGCATGGAGTTCAAAATGATCTGCAAGAAAGAGTGACAAGGCACTGTTCTGAGAGGAAGGTTAATAGGACCATCAGAGGCTATCAAATCATGGGAATCATAGAACCCTAGAACAGTTCCAGCTGGAAGAGACCTTGGAGATCATCAAGTCCAGCCTTTGTCCTAGCCCTAGCAACTTACTAAATGATGGGGAGATATAATTAACACCACAGGGGAGACCTCTGGAATCTATCTAGCCAAGGGCTGTTTTTCAGAGCAAACTCTCCAGCTTCTTTGGGCAGTTACAGAAAAAGAAGGTGGAAAAGTAGGCACCCCAGGAGCTGGTTTCCTCTCACTCCTACACCACCAATGAGCACACATCTTTGGAATAATCAACAGCTATTCCTACAGGTGAGGTGTTTTACATAGAGAATTTGTTATTGCTCCAGTTTGCAGATGTCAGCTGCAAGTGTAAATATGGAAGTCTTGAAAGCTCATGACTGAGAAGCCATACTTGCAAAAATGTGCAGGTGCAGAATGAGAACAGCCAAGAACTCAAAAAAAAGAAAAATCAGAAAAAAAAAAATCCAACCAAAAAAAAACCACCACTAGCAGCAGCAGTACAAACTGGATGACCAAAAATAAAACTCCTCTGACTGTGATGGACCTTTAAAGTAAACGACTTTGTAGATGCTCTTTGCCGCCGACTACTGAAAATAAGAGCAAGGAGAGAAGCCAGTACAGAATCCCAAAAAGGAACAGATTTTGCCATTTTAGCCTCATTAATAATTGTTTACAAGCTTCCAAACCAATTCTAAATCTAATGTACCAACTAACCAATTTCAATGTTCACTGGAGCCCAACTGAGAGCCCCACTTGCTCCATTTACCGCTGGCTGGAAGCTGCCTCTAACCACAGTATTACAATATAAGAATTAAATACAGAGCTAGGCTCACACCAGCCCTTCTTTTGGATATAATCACAGTCACAAGATGAAATTGGCAGTGGTGTGGGTGGTTCTATTTTGCAGGGGCCGTAACAAAGTTGCAGGCAGCTCTGTACATCTGGAATAGCTAATGTGCATTCCTCAAGAAGCGTTAACTTCAGCTAAAACGCAGCAGAAGTTGTGCAGTATTTCATGCTAACTCAGCCAATAAGGAAGGCTCCACATTGCATTGGAGTGGAGAGCCTAGAGACAGCTTTGTCATGGCTAAAATGTCCATCAGCCTTTTCTTCACTGCTCCTTTGCAGTCAAGTATTGCTAAGGCTTGCAATATGACATTGAGGGGGTGGTGAGGGAGGCAGCAGACAGTGACAAGAAAGTCATTGTGGTGATGGAGAACCATCATCCTCAAAATGTTGCATGTCCACTTTCACCAGCTCAGGTCCTTTATCAAATCCCTTCAGCATTTTCTATATGCACACACACAACTGCCATTGACCTTGCCTCTAATATCTGTGGCACTTTTCCCTCACTTTGTAAAATTTTGTCTTGCCATCCTACTCACTTGAGCTGCTCTAACCAGCTGGAAAAGACATTTTCAAGGATGGTGCATGCACGGTGATGAGCTCACTGAAGAGTTGGCCTGTGGAGCTCTGTACTTCCCATTGCCTTTCATGGCTGCGATATCCTCACCAAGGCAATACATCTGAGCAGCAGCCGAGCGGAAGGAGGAAAGGGCTGTGACAGAGCAGCTCCCACACATGCCCTTTCCTCTCACTCCTTTGTGAGTGCAAATTGTGATAAAGAAACTCTTATTTCTCAAACAAGACCACATAATCCTTTAGCAAAGTTTTCCAAAAGCAGAAGTGCACATGGATAACATCCCCTTCTATGATGCTCTACCATGCACATTCCCACCAGAGGTGCACAGAATGCAGCCAGGAGGTCACAAAAGACTCATGGCCAAGGTTAAGGTCACTATTTCCTTTCGTGAAGGTCTGTGTATGTGGTGCTCCATCTGTATCCCCACACAGGCTGCCAGTCTTGCAGTACTCACTGATTTCAAAGCCAGCAGGATGCTGCACAAAGATATCCCTTGATATCTGTGCAACTTCTTTTAGCACCATCAAAACAGCCTGAAGGAGCTAGATACAGAGGGTGTATCTCACAGAGTAGCCCTCAAGGTTGGTCTCAAAGTCCAAGCCATCCCCTCTCAGCATGGTGCAGCCAGTAGAAAACCCCTGGTGCCAGCTTTGGATACTCACACTGGTGTGCCCCAAGAGACACATCAGGTGCACATACACTTACTGCAACCCCTGGCACATGCTTAGAAGCAGCACAGCCATCCCATCTGCCTTTGTGCTGACAGCCTGCAGCAGGGGAGATGACCAGGATCCTTCCTTACAGGATCCTGTTTGCTGTAAGGTCAGGCAGGTTTGTAGGCATCTGGCTCCCACTGGCTCCAGACTGGTTGCCAGAAGCAATCTGGATGCCAGCTGCAAAATCCCTGTGGTGGCTCTGAGTTCACGAGCTATGCTCTGACTGAGGCTTCCATATTCACTGAAGAAAAATGTTACCAGGCAAACTTTGCTTTCTAAAAGCATGGAGGTTCCTAACTTCTGCCAGGTTGACTTTAAAAAACTCAAACAACAAGAAAACCCACCCTGCCTAAGCACAACTCCTCGTGGCTATTCTGAAAGCTCTGCTTTCACAGCTGCTTGTTGGCCATGTTCACACCTTTGTGTTTGCTTTTGCAAACAGTCATCTGTTTGAGTTTTGCTATCATAAACGCCAGAAAAGCAATTACAATAATGTATACACTCATGGTTCACTTCACCATAAACTAGGAATGATGCCACCCCAACTAAGTGCAACCAACAGTCTGAAAAGAAACATTCTGTGTGAAAAATATCACCAGCAATCTGGAAACCCATGCTCATAAATGCTCCACAAGCAGAAAAATGGGAATGACTTTCTTGGCTGCAAAATTCCAGAGGCTGAAGCCATTTCCTTCCTCTGGGAAGGGTATCTGGAAGTGTTTCCATGGAGCAAGCTGTATGTCATGCACACAGAGATAAAAGTTCTGCCTGATGCTAGGGGAGAATATGTACACAGCTATGGGGTTATGCATGCTGCTGAAGATACACAAGCAGTGATGCTTGCCAATTCCAAAAGTCTCAGAATAAGGGAAAACAAACAAATGCTAGAACAAACAAAAGCCTCTCTTCTCTTCAGATTCTTTTTTCAGGAAATGAACCACCCTACAAATAAAACACTACAATTACCTTAACAACCAAAACTGGCTTCTAGAGGATGGAGAAAGCAAGCAACTGGAACAAACTGGAATCCAGCTTCTCTACCTTGGTATTTAAAGGTGTCTTTCAGGTCATTGAAACATCCTCAGGACCCAACATGCCTTATCATACATAATTAAGATTTTAATTAAAAAGATCTCCTCAGTGAAACTGAAGGGGGAGGAGGTTTCTCTTAGTACGTGGGAGCTCAGGAATGCCATTGGCCACAGCACAGTGAGCCTTCCTCAGAGGCTCCAGAGAACAAATCTCCTCCTTAATTCTACACAGCATCCAGTGACAGCATTTACATAGCTTCAATTGGACAGCACATAAAACCTGACCTCCTGATTTGCAACATAAACCCCCACAAAATACTACAAAGGGAGTGTTCTGCACAAGTGTGACACCTGTCACACAAATCTCAGCACAGGATCAAGACTTTGGGCCTTATTCTTAACTGAACATGCAAAACTATATCAACTCCAGCTGTTCAGAGCCTTTACCTAAAGAACAGAATCCTCCTCTGCTGCTTCTTTGGAAGTTAATCAGGAGGCTGGATCTCAACTACTACACAAGGCTTACAAGGAGCAGCTGAGGGAACTAGGGTTGCTCAGCCTGGAGAAAAGGAGACTCAGGGGAGACCTTCTCACTCTCCACAACTGCTTGAAAGGAGGTTGGTCTCTTCTCCCAAGTAAGTGACAGGACAAGAGGAAATGACCTTAAATTGTGCCAGGGGAGGTTTAGGTTGGATGTTAGGAAAAAAATCTTCCCTGAAAGGGTTGTCAAGTACTGGCCCAGGCTGCCCAGGGCAGTGGTGGAGTCACCATCCCTGGAGGAATGGAAAAGACATATAGATCTGTTGCTGAGGGACATGGTTTAGTGATGACCTGGCAGTGTTGGGTTAACAGTTGGACTTGATCTTAAAGGTCTCTTCAGATCTAAATGATTCTATGATTCTATTTTCTCCCGCTGCCTGTATTTGAGGTGATTATGTCTTCTTGCTCTGTCACATGTCTCTGTTCCTGAGAGCTCCTCAGCTTCTTCTTTATCCTCCTCTGGGCTTCTGGGAACTGCACAGCTCCTAACTAGTTTGCAATATACTGCTGCAAGCCCTTTATTAGAGGCACACATGGCCCCTGTTACGATGAAAAATGCTTCATTTTAAACGTGCACGTACAGTGTTCTATCATCACTCAGTGATAGAGCTCACAAATCTTCAGCTTTGCCCTTCTCCAGATTACAAAATAAAAGAGAGAGGGGAAAAAAAAAAAAAGACATTCTCCACTAGTCAGGAAGGGAACAACGGTGGGAACCAGCTTCAAGAAAAATGAACCCACAGACAGAGCTTTACAAAAGAACAACACAAGCATCTATCTCTCTGGCCTGTCTTGTGCTTTGGTTTGGGGTTTTTTTAACTACTTTGGTTGTTGTTTTTTTTTCCCCAGGATGTATTTGAAATGCCCATGGCTGTGCTTCAGTTCTTAGTTGTTGAAATGAGTGAAAATTCTTTTTTGGATGAGAAGCATTTGCAGAGGACACAGCTCAGACAAACAGTCACTGTCTCACATAGTTCAAAAAGGCAATAAATACCACACCAGGGGAGGGATTTCTGATAATGTGTATGTCACAATAACTTAGCTTTACAGGTTAGCTACCCCTACCCATGTTTCAGAGTTCAAAATCACCCTCTCTTCCCCACACTTTGTTTACTAATGCTGCCTTTACAGTCATTCTTTCTAACTACCCTCTTCTCAGCCAACAATCCTGCCAAATCTGTCCGCCTGCTCCTTCAGCCTTTCCCTGGGCAACTGTCAAGTCCAGAGGCAACGCTTTTAGCTCCTCCTTTGCAATTTGGAAGTGCTACTAAGCTGTTCCTGCACTTTACAGGCACTTCTGGAGCACTCTGTGGCACCTTGACTTGCAGGTAGCCAACAGTTACTTCAAGGGCAACTGAGTCACACATTTTTATAACTTGATAGCCCTTGTTTTGGTATCACTTCAGGGTTTTTTTCTGCTGCCTGTGCCCATGCTGTATTGAGTCTTGAAGTAAAAGTTATTGATAGGCCCATCCCCAATCAGTTGCCTGTAACAAGCAGCAGCTTCCAAGCACACATGGAAAAGCTTGTGAGCTTGTTCACCAGCGCACATGGCAAAGCAGACTGTAAAGTGTGGGCAGAAGCACAGCAAAATCTCACTTGCATCCTTTCTCTCCCTCACTTCGATGCTCAAATNGTGGCACAATCACCTCTCTGGCTCTGCTGGCCACGCTTCTCTTGCTGCAGCCCAGGATGCCATTGTGCTTCTGGGCTGCCAGCGTGCACTGTTTGCTCAGATGGATGTTCTGCCTCTGATAGCAGTAGGAACATGATTTAAACACTTGCATTGACCCAGGCTTTACCTTAAGAAGAGTAAAACCCCCTCATTTATGAAGTCACTTGTTTCTCAACAACAAAGACTAAAACCCAGCTTGTTCAAGATTCATGCAGTGTCCTTCTTTACTGCAGTACTGCAGGTTAGACAAGAGAGGTGTAACCAGGGGGCCATGGCAGCCTTTAGCCCATCACAGTCTTTCTCCCACAGGCTTAATCTTGTGACACAAGCAAGCAATTCCCCTATGGTGGTTCTTTTACCTTTTCCCACCAGGAGGGCTACTCACATGGCCATGCTGATCCAGCTCATTGTTGGTGAGTTTGACTTTTTCAAAGGACACCATCTGCTTCAGCAGTTGCTCTCCTGTGAATGGGGAGTCAGGGTGCACATACAACCTGAAAAACACAGGGAAAAGATCTGCTCATTAAAAAAAATCATCTCACCTTATGGCTTGCCTGTGGGCACCACCTCTGCATGAAGTAAAAAACCTTGTAATATGTTGCTTTTGGAGTATGTGTTGGTTTCATGGACATGGATTTCCTGAGAGCTTAGGGTAAAACAGAACTGCTACTTGAACAAGACACAACCTCCCCAAATTAATGAACGCCTGAAATATGACCACTAAATATGACACTAAAGCAGATGAGTTGGTTAATTCACTGGAACATAATGAAGAATCCCATATCCAAGTGCTAGATTGCTCTCTAACTATACCTATAATTTTATCTAGTTATCTAGAATGGAGACATTAATTAACATTTGCTGTTGTATCTTTTTTCCAAATGAAAAATTGATGATGTCTTTCCCCACAGCTGTACTAACAAGCACTTAAAATAACAATGACTACAGCTCCGAGAGAAAAAACATGATGTTGTTAGAGAGATAATGGGGGAATGTAGATAAAAATGCATTTCTCTTTATATGTAACATTAAGCCATGATAATGATTTTAACCTGCACTCGATCACACGTTCGCTGCAGTGACGTCTGTTTATAAGAGGTTGAAGGCTGCAGTCCAGCACAGTGGTCTGACATGAAAAATTAATTGCAGCTCCATAATTAACAATCCACCACTTGGGAAATTAAGCAGAAGAAAAGGAAGCACAGAAGACATGTAGATGCAATGATACATGCATTATGACTAGACTAATTACAAGTGCCAGGCTATTAAAAACAAAAAATAAGGATTTATAGGAATAATGTACGTCTGGAAATGAACTCAAACCTTCTCTTGTGATAGCCAATTAATAGCTGAACTAGACCTTTAGCTAGTGCAAAGCAGAGCTATTCTGCTTCTGTTGGTGCTGGCTATCGCTCGCTGAGGGCCTGACTCTCATTTTGGGTGATGTCTTTGGCCATGCAGATGGATTTCTTCCATCAGACGGGTGGGGCAGCACTGAGATGCTGGGTTAGAAAGATAAACATTTGTTTTTGTTGTTGAGCTACGATTTTGGTTAGGCAAGAGGAGAATGGCAAAACCACTAAATGATGGGGCGTAACTCTCCGATAGACTCCAGTGACCCCTAATCAAGGAACGCCCGTACTAAAGACTCCAGAGAGCACAGCTCTAGTGCTCAAAGAAGAAGGAGACTTGATCCTGCACGCTCCATTTTTTGCCAGCAGAATCCCCAAGACACAGTGAAACTTGAGTTTTACCAGCACAGCTTATTTCAGATGTTCAGGATGTTTTCTTTACATTGATCCTAAGCACGGCTTGGCTGGTATAGCTGTGTCCAGGGCAGGAATGCTGAGCCATGGCTCCTGTCACAGTAAAATATTCCTAGCATACAGGCATCCATCCTCAGTGCTCTCACCTCTGCTGATTGCACTGCAAGGCTCATGAAAAATTATGATGTATCTGAAAACCCAAGAGCTGGAATCCTGCTATGTCAAAAGAATTTTACCTCTTGTGAAAATTAACTTTGCCTCCCTACAAAAAAACTTGTGAAAATCTCAATCTTTAAAGCCCTGAATTAGAGAAGGCAAAACAAAAAGAGCCCCAAAGACTCCTCATTTTAAATGTCTGGCTAGCTAACAATGTTTACTGGTCACAGAGTGTCATGCTCAGCAAGTTTTGGCTAATTAGGACCAAAAAGACAAACTATTTCAAATGTGTGCTGAGGAATGAGTAAAGATCTTGATATGTGCAGAAGCCAACTGCAGTTGTTTAACACCACAGGTGGTTAATGCTTGGCTAATACAGTGGTTAATGTATTAACAGACCTTGCTTTTCTTCACAGATGTGCTCCATGCTGTTGATCCCACTGTGACACATGGTTCCTCTCGGTGAACTACACCTATCTGCACACTTCTGCTGCAGCCTGAGCCTGTGTGCTTCAGAGGAGAGGGCTGAAAACCAGACCTATCACCCTCTGAAGTCATCGACAAGCCCATGAGCCTATACAAGCAAATAGGTTAGAGAAATAAATGTGCACATTCCAGCCCCCCCAGAAGTTCTCTCAAGCTCTACTGCCTGAGGCTGGCCAGACACGAGGGGCTGCTCACTTCAGTCCACAACAGCTTTAGGAGCCATATTTGGATGTGAATTTTCTCCATGGTATATAATGTTTCATGATATATGCAAGGTTTAGGTACTGCTTCCTTCTTGCATATTTTGGAATGTGACACTGCTCCTTCTATTTAGTTTAACAGTTGTTCTGCTTCTACAGGCCCCATGCATGTTGCTTTTTAATGACCTTAATGTCTCAGTTTGTAAAATATGATATCGTTTAAAGGTTTCCTATCTAGAATTCTCTGCAAGTGTGTAAACACTGTAACTTCATTAAACAAATTATTGTAGTCAATTACAGTAAAAAAATAAATTAAAAAAAAAAAGACAGACTTTTGAGTGAAAGAAAGGACGTGAAAAAGGAAATAGACCTGATAAAGGTACATGCTGAAACTTATTAAACTGATATTTCACACAGTCCTAGCAATCGGGAAGAACAAACACAAAATATCACATAGAAATTCTATCCCCAGATAGCACTTTAGAAGACTTACAAAAGGCTCTCTGAGAAGTATTTTTATTTAAGAGTTCGTTGCAACATAAAACTTGTCTTGAGCATTGACAGCAGGAAGACAGGGATAAAACCAGGTTTTATAGAAAGTTCCCTCAAGGGCTCATCTTTCAAACAGATTCACAGAATGCTTATTAATTTTGGAAAACAAAACAAAACAAACAAAAAAAAAAAATCCCAAAGCTCTCTTAGCATTGAAAGTGTTTTGTTTTGTTGGGTTTTTTTTCTCATCATGGAAAAAGCAAAACATCTAAGGGGTTAGATCCTGCAGAGTCTTACTCGCATGCACAGGGTGAGTCCCGAGGCATTCCTCCAATGCCATTGTGCCTGTGCAAACGCAGGCAGCGATGGGAGAGGGAGTCAACACCTTGGTACCAGCACCCAGACAGTGAGCACTGACACTCCTCAAGCAAGGAGAGATAAACCCTTGTGTTTGGAAGACCAGAAATCATAACTCTGTTAAAGGCTGACGTTACTGGAGCAGGACCAAACCCGTTTCGAGATGGGAGGAGCACTACTTTGAATGTGAGCAAGATTTCCACCTCAAAAGCTGCATTAACACTCCAGAAAAAGCACTAGTACTGCAAACATCATCACACTGAACGTCTTAACATCACTTCCTTCACTAAAACCAGGAGCATAAGAAGAAAGCCCATAAATATGTGTAAGCACCATTCATAGAAAGAACAAATAATCTGGGCTGTGATCAGCCGTGTTTTGGCTAAGTATATTGAAAATGAAACATGAAGGGAATACATTTACACAGAGGAGCAAAAATCCTGAAAACATCCTGAAAACGCAGCGGCAGAGATACACATTTGTAGGTGGGGGCACTGATCTGCTAGGAATCCTAAAGAGCTACCACAGTACAATGATAACAAATATTAAACTCCAAGAAGGTTTGACCCGAACTCTAAAACGTTCAGCAGGGAAGTTGCTAATTATCCCAAGCATCATTCCTTTGTCTGAAATTCTTGTATTTCCTCATAGTCTATGCCAGATAAAGCACGAATTAGCTATATATATATATATATATATAAAGGGAGCCCGAAAGCCACTTGAACAGACAAATAAGAAGGGGAGAACCCTGCCTTAAAACTATTTCTGTCCTTCCCTTATTTCTTCTTTTGATGCTGACTCCTTTGGAGCAGGATCTGTGTTTTTCCTTGGGGTTTTGATCAGTGCCCATTACAATACGTCAAATGAAGCCCTCAGACGTTAACCACATTGCAAGAAGGAGTTTTTGGCCATGAAAACAAAGCCAACATAACTCCTAGGTTGCTGTCTTTAATCACAGCTTCTCTGCATGCACTTTTTGTTTGTTTACTTCCCTGAGCCGCCTTCCAGAGATCAGGAGTCGGCAGGATTTCAGCTGAACTATTTATATGAGGGAAGAGTGCAGGATTTGGTCCCTGTACTCACAGACACACACAACAAACGTGCTTCCATCTCTTGTGTTTCACTTCCAGTTTCTGTCTCTGTAATAAGCAAGTTCTTATCCCCAGGCTAAGGCACCTGGAGCGGGTCTGTGTGCCTGCACAGAGCCCTCCACGCAGAGTTCCTTTGAAGCCTGAGAGACATCCACGTTATTTGCCTATCTCCAGCTCTGACTCAGCAAAGCCGTTGGACATGTGCTTCAGCCTTCCCTGGCTCGGGGACTGCAGGAGGTACTGAAGTGCTGGGCTGAACATGATGAAGTGTGGGGCTGTGCCGAGGTGTGCTCCCACCCTGCAGCCCAGCCTTGCAGCAGCACTTTCCCCGGGCTGAAACTCCTTTCAGTTATTAATGAAATTAACAGCGTGATTTTTTAGAACTTCATTTTCCACAGCATTTTATTTCGCTAGAGAAAAGTAGCAAAATTTACTTGAATCCCCGGCCCCCCCCCAATATCTCAGAAAATCTTACGATTTCTTGGCAAAAAAAACCCATCCAACCGAACAAAAAAACCATCCCTAAACTGCTGTAGAACTGATCCCGACTTTGCCTGCTGTCTAAAAGATGACTAAAAGCAAGAAGAGTATTATCTGTGAATGCTGGATATGTTATTAACAAACAATATCATTTCAAGAATAAACAGCACTGAAGTCTAACATAGTATTTCTACTTGGACTCAGCTGGTGGTGCTTGGATTGCTTGAAGTTATGAGGTCAAATTCTGGTGGGGGCAAACCCAAGAGATAAATCGAGATAAATCAATATTTTTTTTTTAAGTTTTCTTATCTGAATTGAGGCAAATTTCATTAAAAATTTTTTAAAATAAAGTATATTAAAAAACTCCAAACTTTAGTTTGATTTGCATAAAACAAACCTCAAGCAGAGATCTGAGGTCCAATTCTACATCCCAGAGATTTATCAGAGTTTTGCAATCAACTTTATTTGAGCATGGACTCAAAAAAAACCACCCCTAAAAATCTCAGAGCAAATAGTATGGAAAGAGTAATAGCAAGTATTTGCTGAAATAAAAAAAAATAAAAATGAAAGAAAACCAACCAAAAAAAGAAAGAAAGACCACTAATAAAATCCACAAACCTTGCAGGGAGCGGCGGGTCAGCTTTTCCAGCCACTAACCAGGAAGACCTGTGGTAGGCATATCTATATCTTTTATTGTCCACAGGAACTATATCCATTAAGACAATGTACTTGGCTTCGGGATCCACTCCCGAGAAGGAAACTCTGATTGTAGGAAACATTCTCCTGAAATAAAGGCGAATCAGAATAAACGGATGGAGAACAGAAATAAGAGACTTCTGGAAAGCTGCTGAAATTAAGAATTATGTTTCAATTACCTGAACAAAAATTAAAGCATCTGTTGATTCTACTCCAGCACAAGTTAAATCCTGTGTATCTCTAACATACAGCTTAAAGTTTTTTTGGAAGCAAAAAAAAAGGGTAAAAGTGAAAAAGTAAAGGAGAAATGTACTTTTTGCTTGCTAGTTAAAAAAAATACAACGATTTCAAAAATGCTTGTAGCTAAGCTACACAAATCCTTAGAAACAAACTTTTTAAACGGGATCCATACTACTGTTAAGGAAATAGTGCAGAAATTGTTTCTGCTACCATTCTCTCCTATTTTTGATGTGCGTTCTGTTAAGCCTGCTCGTGATATTTCTGAGAGGAATTTTCAAAAACTAAATTTTACTTAGCTTGCTTAAATTCTCTCAAAATGCAACTTTAAAGCGCAAGATTTTCTGGTAGACCAGAAATTAAGTTAGATAACTTTATAAAGGGTTTCAAATTCTGAACTTCAAATTGCAGACTTTCTACGTACTTTTAAAAACTATTATTTCTTTTTTGAAACACATACTGTAAGAGTTTGTCGGTTAGGAGAAAAAAACAAAATCGTTAGAGCATTACATTGTTAACGAGTAACTTTGACGATTACAAACCCTGATGAGACTTTTGGCTGCTCTGGACTGCATTTGACTGACCCAAGCCCCAAAAGCTGTACTGAAGAAACACCGTGGTTTGAAGTGACGAGGAAGCCTGGGTTTATTTGGCATATTTTTACAACTGAGAGAAAAGAAAACCAAGCCAGACCAAGCCCTGACTGGATTTACTTCCTTTCGACCCTGCATTTTCCCTAGGGTTTTCCCCAGCTCCGCAAAATCTCTGCACCGCATCGAGGAGCTTTTAGCCACAGACCAGATTCTCTTAGGGAACTAACATTTCTGCCCAGTCACCCTCCTTCACTCGTTTATGCTGCTCTCTCGAAATAAAAACTGGGATTGGTTGTTTTCCCTTCCCACTCTCCTCTAAAGCCACTTTTAGGAAGCTGCCCGGAGGAGACGCGGAGCTAGCCAGTCTTACCTCCCGGATTTGGTGATGATCATCTCTGTACCCAGTTCGTGAAACTTGTCCCAGAGCTCTTTGGTCTCCAGGCTGCAGGAGATTTTGGCCATTTCCTCGCTGGGAATGATGGGGGTGGTGGGGATGAGGGGCTCGGTGCACAGGGACGAAGGGCTGCTGCTAAAATCCCCATGAGGGTCCAGGCTGGATAAATCACTCAAAGACTGGGCGCAAGAGGATTTCTCAACGAATTGTTCTGCAGGGTTTGGAGGCAAAAAAAAAAAAAAATGAGAGAGAAATGGGATTCAGCCAGGGTAGGGCGACCGTTAGTAAAAAACTATTTTCCAATTAATAAAAAGAAAATAGTCATTTTTTGTTCAGCTCCCCCCCCCCCCCCTCCGACCTATTTCTTATGTGTCAGCTCAGCTTTTTAGCACAGGGCTGGTGATTTTCGGAGCTGAGCTCCGGGAGGAGCGAGGAGCCCGTTGTGGTGCTTCTCCCCGGAGCCTCCCGGGGCGAGCAGCGCGGTACCGGCCGCATCTCCGCCCGGCTATTCCCCACTCAGCGGGGCGCGGAGGGGCAAAGCGGACCCTCCTAACCGAGAGTTTCCATATAAGGGTCACTAATTCTAATTCAAACAGGAGCACTCGGCTCCGAAGGGCTACTGAGTGTGCTGGGGTCACGCTGGGGTCTTGCTCCTAAACTACGTCGCTGGCAGTAGAACGCTCGCAGGTTCCGCGCTTCCTCCGCGGGGAAGCGACCTCCTAATAGTCACTGGACGGCAAGCGCAGAAAGCTGGCTCTGCCCGACTTCCCAGACGGTCTGAGGAGGAGGAAGACTCCCCACCGGAGAAACAGGCTACAGAGAAGCTGCAGGCGGCCGCGCAACCTGCGCGGGTGTGGTAGCTGCCGCCTGCCGCGAATGGATGCCGCCGGTGCTGCCTCCCCTCTGCAAACGCCAGGAGATT